>JAQIXR010000178.1:0-42254 GCA_034700825.1 Quadroppia sp. Gr-Ori-00064 | reverse complement strand
AGCCTAGGGTCTATCCATGGTTATAGTTGTGGGTCTGATGTAGATTTCAAACTAATTATCATTAAATTTGGTTTCAAATCTACAAATACTTTTAACAGTGCTTGGTTAAATAGATTATCTATATTCAAAATAATGTTCACCAAGATCACATTATGATCTCTAATAAAAATATCTTATTTACACTCAAAAATATGTACCAAAGTTTAATATTGAGTAATGAGATTTAAATCTATATAGCACTGGACAGGGGGTATCGAAATGAGATTTTTTATTTTTATTAAGTTTTTGAATAATTAGTGAAAAATAGAAATAATTTTAAGAATTAATATTATAATTAAACTTAAATATAATTGAATTTATTATTGAATTGACTTTTATTGAAAAATCTCTTTTGAATTACATATAATTGGAGTGAAATTCATGTAATAAAACAATACATATTTTATTCAAAATTATTGTTATAAATATTATTAAAGGAAAGTCTGATTATTCCTAACAAATACCGCCACATCGGACACATCTATCAGAACCACAACCATTTTGGAAGTGACGACAGACCAGAATGTTTGCATTAGGTGTTCCTCCGAGACAACAATCATTGATATTACATTCCTCCCCTTCTTCAGCACAGGCTATAAAAAATAATTATATAATTTGTGTTAATATTAAAACTTTTTGAAAATTTGATCCAAAAGTTGTCAAATCAATGACCTATACCTCCATTGACTTCATCAGGAATTGTGGTAATTAACACCACAACGAGAATAGCGCCGAAAAGATAGACATTCATTGTGTGGACAGTTATCTAATGGATATTTAAATGAAAAATGATTTTCAGACAACAATTGAATGTCTTTTTATACAAAACCAACGAATGAATTGCATAACAATTGTCTGAATTACTAATACTTTGAAGCAGTCATTGCATGGATGACAACCTTATTCTTATCCGGAATATTCTTCTCAATTCATTTGATTTTGAAATAATTTTTCGATAAACTAAAAAAATCAAAACAAAATTGAATGATATTTTCATTTATCATAAATTTCATGAAAAAACTGGATATTAATGATTACCTAATAGTTAGTGTTGAATAACTTTCATAAAAATGTCATATCTTTTCATTTCTTACTTGTCTTACATTTTAATAAAATCAATGAAAATATATAATAATTATTAATTTTTATTGCTTTCACTTCATTTGAAAAGACCCGAAACGTTCAAATAAAATGATTCAAAATTTTAATTCTTATGTTTTTATCGAAAATACAAATCAAAAAATTTAATAAAAATTATAAAAATATATATATTTTTCATTTCATTTCACGATATGACAAAAGACTATTAATTTAAATGTTTTTGAATTTTATTGAAAAAGTATAAAATTTAAAATTGTTTTAAAAGTATTTATTATTTAAAATATAATAAAATAAATTTTGAATAAAATGATTACAAATTCAAAATAATAATAATTTTCAAACAAATCATTTAATTAAATATTGTTTAATTTGCAACGAATGCAAACCTTGTCTCAAACACATGTCGCAGATCCACATTTGACACATCGGTTCACACCATCAAAGCCGGCGCTATGACGACAAGTCAACTTATCGGTTCCACCGGTGCAACAGTCATACTGAGTACAGTCCTGCCCGACCTCCACACAGAATCGGGGGGCTGTAAGAAATGGTTATTGCATTCGTTTTAGTCTTATTAAGAAATTAATTCAAAATATGCTATAATAAAGACCTGAGCCTCCATTGACGGCATCAGGAGATGAGGCTATGAATACCACAACGAGAAGACCCGAAAGCAGAAAGACATTCATTGTGTGGAAAGTTGTTTAATAATGCTTTCAATTACTATGAAATGCAAACGAAACTGAATTTCAAACAACAATTGAATGTCTTTTTATACAAAACCAACGAATGAATTGCATAACAATTGTCTGAATTACTCATACTTTGAAGCAGTCATTGCATGGATGACAACCTCATTCTTATCCGGAATATTCTTCTCAATTCATTGGATTTTGAAATACTTTTCATTCAAATAATGAAAATTCATTTATTTCTAACAAATTTCGAAATCAATTGTGTCTTAAGACAATCATAGCATGTCCTGGATATTAATGCTAAACGACCCTCACTCTTAATCATGTATATCATCGGATGTATTGATCTTACAATAAATTAGAATAAATTCAATAAGTTTTGCATTAAATCACTGTTTGATGTCTTTTTTGTCACGTCTTCTATGAATGGCATAAAAGTTTGCAATGTTTTGGTCGTGAAATGGTTTGGATGTGATGTCAACGAATCAGACCAAAGACGTTAGGGCCGAGTCTTTGGCACAGAGGAAGACATTGATTGAAACGAATCCATGTTTAGAAGAACAGACAAAGTCTTTGAAATGCATTGAAGTGAACGGAAGTGATTCCGACCTCTGTTTCCGAGAGATCCAAAACCTTAAGATTTGTCGCACTTTTTGGTACGAAATAATAAAGTTTCGCCGAATCAATGAAATTGAACCTTCCCTACCGGTGCCGGAGGACAGGGAGCACATGAAACGCGTGTTTTTGAATACTGGAAGTATTAAACCTGTTTTGGAGGACATGAAAAGACAATACAATTTGTGAATCACTTCTTGTTTTTTGAAGACATTTTTTGTGACAAATATTTTGTTTTTGTTTTAATAATAATTTTTTGGACAAAATGTTAAACAATTTGTCGAAAGTCTTCACTCGAAAGGTGTCGACAGTGAGTCCATTGACGGCTGCCTTCAATCGTCTCAATCCTAAGACCCAATCATTTCCCGGTTTTTTCGACCAAAAGACCGGTCTTTTCGGCAACGAATTGCTGTCAAATCCTTCGGGTTTTTATCTGTTCCGCGAGAAAGCGATCTCAGAGTCGGATCGACTCGTGAAGGAAGCCATGAATCCTAAGAGACAGCGAAAGTTAGTGGAGATCTTCGACCAGTTGTCCAATTGTTTGTGTAAAGTCGCAGATATGGCAGAGTTTGTCCGCGTCGGACATCCCTCCCAACGGTTCGCACACTCGGCCGAAGAGGCGTCGATTGCCATCAGTTCCGAAGTAGAGAAACTCAACACAAATAAGCCATTATATGACATACTGTTGAATGTGTCCCGAAATGGCGATCACTTCCCAACCGATGCCATCGATGACTACGTTATGAAAATGTTTTTGTTTGACTTTGAAGTGAATGGCATTCACTTGAGTGAAGACAATCGCAATCTTGTGCT
This sequence comes from Quadroppia sp. Gr-Ori-00064, assembly GCA_034700825.1. Taxonomy (NCBI): domain Eukaryota; kingdom Metazoa; phylum Arthropoda; class Arachnida; order Sarcoptiformes; family Quadroppiidae; genus Quadroppia; species Quadroppia sp. Gr-Ori-00064. The sequence goes on along the minus strand of JAQIXR010000178.1, from coordinate 38,991 downwards.
GAAACTCAATCAACACATACTACACATCGGCTCCTATTTCCTCAACAGCACATCCCAGTCCAGGACTGTCGAGAAGAGCAAACTTCCCGAAGAGATCCGAAACTGTTTCAAAGGAGAAGGCGATGACATTGTCATCACTGGTCTGTACAACGAATCAGACAATGAATTGGTCAGAGAAGCGGCGTTTAGGATATTCTTATACCCCGACGAACATCAGGAGAACCTATTGAGAGAACTCCTTATGTCTCGGCTCAGGTTGGCTCAGATCTGTGGCTTCGAGTCGTATGCGCACCGGGCTATCAGTGGCAGTATTGCCGATAAACCCGAAACCGTTTGGAAACTAATTGATTGCATAACAGATAAGTTGAGACCAATTGCTGAACAAGACTTCCAAAAAATGCTTAGAATGAAGACAACGAACAATAAATACTCCAAAAGTGTTAAGTTATGGGACGTTCCCTTCTATACCTCCTTCTACAAAAGCATACATTTCAATCAAGACGTCAATCTTTGTGCCCCTTATTTCTCATTAGGGGTTTGTATGGACGGTCTGAACCTTATCTTCGACTCTATATTTAGCGTTAAATTCGAGATCTGCGACCAAATGGTGGGCGAGTGTTGGGCACAGGATGTCATCAAACTATTGGTGTTTGAAACCAAAACAAACACTAAATTGGGTTACATTTATTGTGACTTCTTTGAGCGCCCGTCAAAACCCCCTCACGATTGCCATTTCACTATTCAAGGGGGTTGTCAACTGTCCGACCAGTCCTATCAGGTGCCAATTGTGGTTCTGTCGCTCAGTCTTCCCAACGCAACCCCCACTTCGCCATCACTACTGACCCCTCATATGGTGGACAACCTGTTCCACGAAATGGGTCACGCAATGCACTCTATGATCGCCCGAACCCCTTATCAACACATAACTGGCACCCGATGTTCAACAGATTTGGCTGAAGTTCCGTCAATTTTAATGGAATTCTTTTCTTCTGACAGACGTGTGGTTCAGACCTTTGCGCGACACTATCAGACCGGCCAACAAATACCCGACCATTTGTTGGACATTTGGCTCAACTCAAAACGTGTTTTTATGGCCAGTGATCTACAGTCACAGGTATTCTACTCTGCATTAGACCAAACATACCATAGCTCTCAACCGCTCAAGGGTTTGAAAAACACATCAGAAGTGTTGTCGCAAATACAGAGCCATTACCTGAGTTTGCCTACTGTGCCGAACACGGCCTGGCAGTTGAGGTTTGGCCACTTAGTCGGTTATGGCGCCAAATATTACTCATATCTGGTCTCAAAATCTGTTTCCGCAAGCATTTGGAAACGGCTTTTCAAAAACGATCCGTTCTCTCCATCTGCGGGACAGACATATAAGGAGGAGCTATTAAGACATGGCGGCGGAAAACCTCCGAAACTTATCGTTGAAAATATTTTAGGGGAAAGCATTTGTGCCGACAGTCTGTCCAATGCTCTCATCGATAATGTCTTGGAATCGTATGAAAACATGAGTCAAACGAATAGAAAATTAGTTTAATTTAGACTTTCATTAGTTTTTTGAAATATTGTTAAAAATATTAATAAATATTTGTTTTAATAATTGCTTTCATTTCAATATTGACTCCAAAGAGAAGTCAATTGAATTGTTGAACCATTTCTTATGTTTAGACAATTAGACAAAAAATTGATAAAAATTATTGAATTTATTTTTTATCAAATTTTAATACATAATTGAAATCATATTAAGAGAAATATTTATAAAAATTGTAATAAAATTAAAATTATTGAAAAAGTTTGCGATTTATGAGTAAAAGAGAAATGAATTTATAATATATTTTGGGACAAAATGTCTTATAATTTGAGTATTGAAATGAATATTAAATTTATTTCTTTCTAATAGTTATTACTTTTAAATAAGTATTACTTTGTTTTTAAGACAAATATTTCTTTTAAAACATAAATGAAATAATATTTGTTTAAATACCTATAAATAGAGTGGAAATGGATTTTATATACAAAACAAAGCATAAATTCAAACAAAAAACAATTTGAATGGTTTTGAGCACCGAATCGATTAGTAAAGAAAAAAATAAATGAATCAAATGTTTAATAAAAATTAAAACATTGTTTTAACCATAAATTAATGGAAAAAATTAGTTTTATTAAAGAATTTGAAAAGTTTTGAAGAAATAGAAAAAGATTTTCTTCTTTTGAATTGTAATATTTGTGCCACAAATGACATACTATTCAATACACAGCCCCTTCTAAAACAACCCCTTCTTCTTCTTCTCTTTGTTTTTACCGTCGATTCTATAGAAAAATACATTTAAAAATAATTTTTCAATTTATAAAATATTTTTAAAATGTTTTTTAATAGAAATTATTGATTAATAAATTATTTCATTCAAAATGTTATTAATTTTTGAAGCTTTTGTTGTGAATAGTATTCGGCAAACAATCCATTCATTCATTCATTCTTTGAATTTATACAAAAAACTCTTTAAAAATTGTGAAACAAATTATTAAACGGTATTTGATATTAATATCTTTGACTACATCTGACGACAAGTGTTGGCATTGGATTGAGTTCTGGTTTTTTGCTGCAAATTCTGTTCATTAGTTGCGATTGAATTCCAGTTCAGACTATAATAGCATTGAATGTAATGATAAAAAATGTTTTCATTAATTAAAACAAATATAAAACAAATGATAAAAATTGAGTTTTTGTGTCAGATTTCATGCAAATGTGTTCAAGAATTTCGTTTCCATTTTCCTAAAAACGCTTTTTTGCCAAAAATACGAGAATTTCGATGATTTGAGTTTAGGGTCGACTCATATGGAATGGACGTCAGAATACCGTCCCTTTCAATGAAATTCCTGTGAAATTCATGCAATAAAATGAAGTCAAGAATAAACCCAAATATCATATTTGGAAAACTATTGATCAGATGAAGACCGAAAGCATTGGTGAGACAATTGATCATATTTTCCACAACAGCAAAGCGTTTGTTCTTTACGTAAATCACATGCAATTAAACGTCAAATTCAGAAGCAATTCATTGGTTATAATCGGTTAATGAAAGTTCAGTTCAGTTCAAGTGATATAAATTCAGTTCAAACAAATAAATTGTTTTCATTTCACACATAAAATCGATAAGCATTTTGATCGAAAGCCGAATACCGTTCCCAACATGAAAGCCAAGCAATAGGAAAGTGATAGAAAACAGTGGTTGGACTCACTCTCGCATATTATTGTCCAAAGTGTTGATTCTTCGCATTTCTTCCATGTCTTTAGAGATGAGCTCAAAGGCCGCCAATTCCTTCTCGAAAGCACTCCTCCTTTCCTCCAGTTCCTGTCTTTGTTGCTCTAATTTCTTAATCATGTCTTCATTACGTCTCGTAAGCTATGGATTAATATTTAATAATTAGATATTAAACCTAAAGAGCAATCGTATCCCTGAGCTGTTGCCACATTTGGTCAGTTCTTTCAATGTCGACAAAAACCACAAAATACCCTTAAAAACCCTGAGTCCAAACATTCTTCAAATGAAATGATTTATAGAATTTAAAAATAAAAGTTTTAATTAAAAAATTCTGACAAAAAGTAAATGAAATTCATTTGAAAATTAATAAATCAATAAATTCTTCAAAAATTGAAAAAATTTGAAATTAAAACAAAAACTTTAAATCAAAAGAATTTAAATCTATTAGAAATTGTTTATCAAATTCTGTAATATTTCTATAAAAACATTCCTTAATATAAAAATTGTTTGACTTTTGAAGACTTTGTTTATGGCAATGAATTGTGAAGAACTTCAACACTAACAGTCGTATACTAAAAATTTTCTTACTCGAGTTGGAGTTGGAGCTCGAGTTAATCCTTTTGGAGACTGAGTTCATTCTCAAACTTTAAGTTGTATTCAAAGATAAATACTCTTTGAGTTTGAGTTTAACTCATAAAGATGGAAAGCGCATGCGTTAGTGTGAGAGAGTTAATGTATATGTATGAGTATATGTATGTGTGATGCTATGGATGGACTGTATTGCATTTCAGCCAACTTACAGGGATAAAGTTGGTCTCACTCAGTCTTGAGATTTTGCTGAGTTTGAGCTCAAACTTGAGACCAAACTATGTTGAGTTTGATTTCAGAATAGATTCTGAGTTCAAACTCAGTCTTCAAACTCAACCTCCATCTCAAGACTCATTTTAGTATAGCACTGTAACTCTTGAGTTGACGACAAGACTATCAAAATGTTTACATACATCAGACTCCGAGTCCTTCAATTTGTTGACCTTCTCGTTGACCTTCATCTCGAAGACCTGTTCCATCTCTGACTCCATTTTCTTCATCTTGGACTCATGTTCCTTCTTCTCCCCTTCCATTTGGGCCAAAGGGTTCCTTAGATTCAAATCAAATTCAATTTTGTTCATTGAGTCAAACAATTGGTAAAACGAAAACAATTTCAGCGAATATTAAAAGCAATTCAAAACTGAATGTGAATTATGTGTTGAGACACAAGACGTGCAATAAAATCAAACTCAAAAGCGATCTCAAACTCAATCCATTACTTACCAGAACACCATCTGAGAGGTGTTCTTCGATATCCTCTGAGACGAACAACTAACAGATAGTGGTATAAATGGATCAAAAAATTGTTTGTTTTTAGTTATTAGACATAAATCCTCAAAAACATTAAGATTTTAAAAGCGAACCGAAATTAATGAAATATTTGAACATTTTTTTGAAGTAAAACAACATTTAATGAATGATTACTCACTTATTCATGTCTTTTATGGCCTTCTTGTTCTCGGGTTCAATTCCAGTCAGTTTACGGCACCGGAAGTTCTCGTAGTGAACATTGTTTGTCGTGTCCAACAAGTCTAACATATAGGTGCGGATCAATAGGTTTCGAAGGGGCACGAAATCGCAGTGATCCAGGTTTTCGACTTTGAGACAACATATAAATCATTTGATAACAAATCAAACAAATCAATACTGACTGTCGACACAACCCCAGGGGTATTTACGGCCGCGCTTTCTTTCGCCTGAATTCTCAATGATGTAATTACTTCCGACGACAGCAAACGGTATTCTACTCTTCAACTGTTTCTGAGCCTTTCCTTCCTCTTCGTCATCACAATCGGGGAACTCATAAATCTTTATCTTATTTTGTGATATTTCGTTCATTACCTGAAAAGAAGGCAAACATATGTTCAGAAACCGAACTCAAGTGACAATTGTCTAACATTTTTCTTGAATTGAAGACATTCTTCAGGTGTGAGAGTGTCTGCTTTGGCGATGACGGGAATGATATTACACTTGTCGTGGATATGAAGCATAAACTCGATGTCAATTGGTTTCAGTGAATGACCAGAAGGATAGATGAAGTATAGACAGCAATGGACCCGATTGTCCTGAATGTGTGTCCGATGGACACGTGTTTCTGCGTTCAAGTATTCTTCGTAACGATTCTCAATATAGTTGACAATCGGTTGCCAACAATTGCTGTTATCAACAGAGCCTCCAAACCCAGGGGTGTCCACAACTGTCAGGTGAAGATTCACTGTCTTCTCCTTCAGTAAAACTTTTGTCGTTTCCACTTCTACTGTCTTTGTGGTCCGCTTTGAAGGACCCGGATATTCATTCGAATAGATATCAGTCAAAAACATTGAATTAATTAGAGTCGACTTTCCTAAACCGGACTCCCCTTTGAGACAATAATTTCAGATATAATTGATGTCAAGTCTTCACAAAAGAGTTAAGACATACCGACGACCATAAGTGTGAACTCGAATCCCTTTTTCACAGTTTTTCTATGTATTTGATTCGGCAAATCAGAAAAGCCGACGAACACATCCGAGTCCTTTGTAGGCTTAGGGATAGGGTCGTCTGCTTTGGCTGAATGGGTCATATTGTCTCTATCTCTCGAAGAATATAATTCTTTGGTCGCAGGAGTGGTGGAACTCACGACAGAGTTGGGAGGCGTCGGGTTATCACGAATATATAGATCACGTTTTGCGTTGAGCTGTAAAACAAATGGATTTCATTTACAACAAATTCAATGAAAAGTTCAAATGAATAGCATTTAAACAAACGATTGTTTGAACACTTTTTTAGTGATTATTGCAATCAAATATTTGTCATACAATTAGTGAAATATTAGTTTGAAATCAATAGTCAATTAAAAACAAAACCATTACTAATAAAAATGAAAACATTTCAAATGTTTTCAAATTTTGCTGAAATGACAACTATTTTATAACAGTTAAAACTTTGTACAAAAGTTCACATCAAATACCAAAGCGTTTTGAATAGATTTGCACAAAAAACTCAACAAAATATAACTTAATATTTATTTGTATAACAAAATAAAGATTAAAATCCGTCAAAAGTCGACAAAAAATGCGATAAATATTTGAAATGGGATTTCAAATCGCAGTCAAATCAAAAGCGATGTCAAGATATGTGTCACAAATAGCCATCAGTTGTAAAAGTGTCACAAATATCACATCCAATACTTACAGATAAGTTCTCTTTAAGCGGTTCCTGTGATTGAGTTTGTGGTTCATAAATCTTTTGCCTCTGAGCCAAACGCTCGACCCCTGCGAACCGATAGCCCAAACCTCCATAAGTTGGAGTCGTCGGCGTTCGAGCATTGGTATGAGGAGTAGTTGGGGTGGGGGTTGGGGTTGGAGTGGGCGATATATCGAGCAAGAATTGTTCTTTCAGTGACGCTGACTTTGAAGGGGTCACAGGAGTTATGGGTTGGCCATAGGTTTGGGAATTATTACTAGGAATAGCTGAAGATAGAGGGGACAGGGCATCTCTGCCAGAAGAGGGGGTTCGAGAGCCCACTTGTTCCCAACCGGCCACTAATGTATGAAAAGCTCCCAAATCTTTGGGAACATTTCGAATGGCATTAGAATTGGTGTACATTTTAATCGATTGTCATTCTTATGAATATTCAAAGTCAGAAACAATTCAACCACACATTTGTGGCTCAATTTAAGACAAAAAAGTTATTTATGAAAACATAAATAGAAACACATTTGAGAACTGATCACAAAATTAGTCAAAATCTAAGTATGGAATCAGATGTGAATGTTCTCCACTCCAAGACTTTAGGCTTAGATTTGTTGAAACCAAAACTCAGAGCAAAGAAAACAGATGTTCACAAAGAGAAGGCTAAGAGTGACTGATCTCTGACAGAGAGACGCGAAGTGAGCACTGGAATCCAGTGACTGGATCTGTCGGTGCTATCGTTCAGTAGTGGAGGGAAATGAAGGCAATAGATGGGAAGTGAAGGCAATAGACGATAAACATGAAGGCATTGGAGACATAAATCGTCCAATGATTACAGTTTTGCATATATTTTGATATATTTCACGTCAAACAACACATGAATCGCAAGGATAACAAAAAGCCCACAAATGATGACATTTGCCACACATTGATCTGTGATTATGTCTTGGGATTGCGATCGACGAACAATACAATGTCTGTGGACATGATATGTGAAGACATTCACGACATTGCAATTAATATATATTACATGAGATTAAGGCAATCATTGAATGGCATTAATGAAAAAATAGTCATATTCTTATCACTCGATTTGAATGACTTATTAATGACTAATCGCAGAATATTTTGCAAAACATTAGTTATATTTATATAACAATAAATTGTATTCAATTTGTTTTCACTAATGTTTTGCCAAAAAAGTCATAGTTTGACTCAAATATAATTCATTTGTTCACAAATAAAATGAAAACCAAATCCACTGTAAAGATAAAAAGTCTAAAACCATTGAAACAATGATTTTGTGATATTTGTATTGAATTTAATTTATATCATATTCTGAACAAAAAACTTATATTTCATTGCATTATATCTGCTTTTGAAACATAAAATCATTTTAACGATTGCTATAAAAGATATAATTTTGCAGAAAAAACATCAAAAACGGAAATTAATGACAAAATTAAAGTGAATGCAAAAAAAACAAAAATTGTTTTACGAAAAAAAACGGAAAGAATATCAAAGAGTAGGTAATGGATGAGAAGGTATACAATGGTTTACACGAAACCAATACATAATGCTATCATTGGATCGATTAATGGAGAAAATGTAATCGTTTTTGACATTAGTTCATAATATCAACCAATTTGGTACTAATAAGACATGTCGTGATTGTATGTCAGCATTCATTAGAGGGTCGGTTCCGACACCGGTAGTGACAAATACAACCATTGGTTGGCAATGATTATCATCAAAAAAACAATAATAATTAAGACTTAAATCAATAATCAAACAATAATTGCATTTAAATTGAATTTTTGTTCAATTTAATACAAGTTGAGATACCGGTGCCGGCATTCAGTGTTCAAGAGGAACATTAAGTTGACTAAAAAATCATTGAATACTTGAAAACACATCATATTTTCAATAGAGAAGTGTTTACTTACGGCTGGTATGATATGAATCCATAAATCAGTTTTGATTTGCATTTATTGGAAATAAGATAAAATAATCGGTTAATAATGAATAGGAAATTAGTGGACAGTAATGAAAGCCATACTTTTGAGCAATAAATTCATAGCACTATTCATATCATTATTCAAACATTTCATCAAATTATCTCAAATTCAATTTATTCCTAAATTTTATTTAAAATTGTTTTAAAAATAGAGAAAGTCTTTGAAAAGAAAGATTGAGAGAGAGAGAGAGAGAGAGAGAGAGAGAGAGAGAGAGAGAGAGAGAGAGAGAGAGAGAGAGAGAGCGAGAGAGAGAGAGAGAGAGAACAGATGAAGAGGACAGACACTCACCGGCATAACGCCTGGAAGTATAGCTGCTGTCGAAGTCAGAACTGATGGCTACGAGTGACAGATATTAAGATATTTTGTTAGTTTTGTCTCAAATAAGCATTTATTTCATGCCATTCAAAACCAAATAAATGAAAGTTTGTTTAAATGAGAAAAGGTTTGGACAAAACATATGTTAATAACAATGAATGCATTTATAAAATATAATCAATGGATAAATATATCATTGGATTAATGGCCGGGCAATAGGGATGGCATGGCTTAGAGATGACTGACCTCTCAATACGAATACAATAAAAGCACTCAAATAATGATAATTTAATTTCCTATATTAAGGCCGAGATATTCAAAGACATTTCAATATAAAATGAATTCAAAAGTAATTAAAATTTATATAAATGTTGAGCAAAAAGAAAAATGTGATTCAAAAAGGTCTGACAAATGGCTAAAACACTCCTTATTTGTGAAAATCAATTTCAAATATCGATCGGTTTGTGTCGGCTTTCGGTCTGTGTCTCACACTCTGGATATAACTGTATTTCCAAAGCCTAGACCAAAGCCAACCAAATGGTAGTGAACTCTATGTTATACACAATTCAATTGACTTTGATCTTCATCTCTGTCTCTCTTTGTATGCAAAACACTAATTATAAGAGTTTTTCATTACATAAAACAATATTTTTAATGAGATTTTTGTTTCTTTTGAAACAAAGCAAAAAGTTTTGAAAAAAGTTTTGAATTTCAATACTTTATATTATATTATAATAAAAGAAAACTTTTTAATGAAATATAAGTCTATTGTTTAATAAGATTTTATTATACAATATATTGTATTATAATTATAATGACAAGTATTATGTTTAGCACACCCTTAGGAGGTGGGGGGTATCAGCAGGGGGTTTGTCAGCAAGTCTTTTGATTTAAATGTCATATCAATTCAATTGTCATTTGTTTTAATGAAAAAATAATAAATAAATCAAAAAATCAACAAAAAATAAAAGTATTTTCAAAACAAATTAAATATAAAATACGAAGAAATCAAAACATTTGTCAAAAATTTGTCAAAAAATGCCAAAAATAAGCAAAAAAGTAAAAAAAAAGTTGTGAACAAAAACAATATGCAATTCATTGATCAAATAGTGAAAAATGAATGAAATTAAATATATTTTTAATTAAATATGAAAACAATAGACAAACAAAAGTCTATTCAAAAGTCATACCATTTTTATGCATATCTTCCTCAAGTGTTGAGCAAAAAGTGTTTTATTAAACAAATATGAATTTGAAAATCAATTTCAAAACACGTGAATGAATGACAAATGGCTATTGAATTTCAAATTAAAAATTTATTTAAAAATTATGACTCAAATCACAAACTGACGGAAAGGCTGTTAATATCAAACACTGTTTGCAATGGTTTTAATACTCTAAACGCCTTTGCTATCAATGGCGCGCATCCGAACCCCAGCACACAAACAACCAGTGCTGACAGCACAGGGATGTGATTGCATAGACATTAGGGATGTATTTGTTGTATAGCACAGGGATGTGTTGCACATTGCCGTCCAAACGCACCGGCCTTTCACTATTGAAGACAACTTTTTTCACACTTTATATACTCTTTTCACATGTTTTTCGAATGAAAATCAATTGAAGACAACTTTTTGGACCAATTTTTGGGCAAATGTTTGCAAAACTTTTTGACGTTTTATAACATAAACTCATTTTCAATGTTTGTCAGAAAAGTTGTTATGAAAACACTATAAGTTTTTTTTTTGTTTATATTAAAAACATTTTTCTATCAAATGCTTTAACGGTTTGAAAAATAGCAAAACATTAGAAAAGTTGAGAAAAGTTTTGAAATCTATCGACAAATGAATGAATACATAATTATTATAATAAATGACTTCTTCTCTCATTGACTGCAAAAGTATTTGTTTTATTTGAAAAACATTTGAGACATTAAAAACTTATACAACAATTGAAACAATAATACAAAACAATTAAAAGTGTTTTTTATTTTCGACTCTTATTAACAAAATATTAAATACTTTTTGTATTTTATTCACAACGAAATCCTCTAATAATGTACTCAAAGGCCGAACATATGTTTGAAAAAATAAATTTTTAAAAATCTTCGATAAATAGCTTTAAAGTCTTAATGTTTTAAAAAGCTATTCATTGCTAATAAGGATTTGAATAGTTTTTAGTAAAAATGTATTAAATTATTATAAATTAATTGTCAATTAATTTGTTATTAATTTCAATAATAATAATAATTTTTTAATAATAATGTCTTTTCTTTCAATAAAATAAAACTCAATTCAATTCAATTCATACAAAAATTCAAAAATTGTTTGTTTTTCGTGTAATTTATGTGAAGACTAAAAAAGTCAGCAAAAACTTTACAATGAATTCAACACATCATTTGATGTCAAATAATTGAGAAAATAATAATAATTAGAATTGAAGTTAAATTGTTTTTAATGTCAATTAGTCTATAATTTATTATCATTTCTTTCAAAACCACTTAATCTGAAAATAAGTTTCTTTTTTGACAATCATTTCAATTGATAATAAGGTGTTGTTTTTCGGTGTGTTTTTTGTTAAACAATAAAAACCTTAAATTTGTGTTAAATTTAAATTAAATTTAAAATCAGTAAAAGTTTTGAGTGTTTTGTATGTCTTTAGAAGGAATGATGTGTTCATACAATCCATTCATCTTTGAATTTAATGTCAAAAATCGCCGCAAAAGATATATATTGAGAGAAACGAAAGTCAGATATCGTTTGAGTTGACTATAAAATCAATATTAAATTAATATATTCGGAACGTATTAAAAGGCAGTTCCTTCGGGCGGTTGACTTAATTTCATATTTTCTTTTAGAGTCATCGCTCGTCTCAGCTCTTGTAGTACAGTCTTTATAGAGTAGTTCCTCTGCCATCGCGACAGCACTGGCAGCGAACGACGGTCCACCTGAGGAAAGGGAGGCCAACGGAACGGGTTATAATCAGCACTTGATATGCGCTTCAAAATTATAGTCATTTCTTAACAATTATTGAATCAAAAAACAAAGCAATCAATGAAGACGTGATTGCGTGATAAGTGGGCGCCGGCATTACATACCATTCCAGTGGTGTCGTTGATTCCCGTCATTTTGATCTTTGAGATGAACCGGACGTTTGGCGGATCGTCGGGATAGTTGTGTCCACACTCGACCTTAAGACTATAGATCCTATTCTCGTACGGCGTCTGCGGTGACAAAGAGTGGACACAATGTATGACAAGTTGTCGACAGTGTCTCACATGACATACCCGGGGCGGACCGATGATCATCCCTGTCCAATGGGAGAGAGTCATGTCTGAGTCGTCTTCGAGGCCCCATGAGATGGTGCCATCGCCCACCCCCTTCTGACCTTGCTCCAATTCCTCCAGAAGTCGAAAATTTCGCGGAACGACAACACCTTTTCGGTGACAATACATAAGAATGCAATCATTTGTCAAACATTTCAACCACTTATATATCACATGAATTGAAGCCTTCAGTCATTTGTGAAGAAATTATTGACAAAAATATATTAAAAATATATTTAAAAATCAAAAACAATTTCACTTAAAATGGCGTTCATTTCAATGGGTTTGCGATTCATTCAAATCAATACCAATCCATTGAAATGGGTCTCGCATTCGGATCAGCGACAAGTCGTGGACACGAATGTGATATATAAGTGACCGAAAGGCCAGGTGTGGGTCATGTGGTCCTTACCCGCAGCCGAAGAGTTAGTGGCCATGCCTTCAATGAGACAATAATATTGCGATCACTCTATCAGAAGCACTGATATTACAGACCATTCCCTCACTCATGACATCTGTCGACCACTTCTTTGTCTCAACTTTTTGTTCACTTTTTTATCGATTGTTTCACTTAATCCGGTCTTTAAGAAGGCTTTACCACAACTAGACATCTGTTCCGTTCATTATGCAATCCATTGTCTATTCATGTATTTAGTCATCAATCGATGAAATCATTGCAAACTCTTTCTTTGGATGTGATCACAAGAACTCGATTGAAATGTTAGATAAAAGTCAAACAATTTGATAAATATTTGATTAAAAGTTATTTAAAGTTTAGTTTTTGAATTTTTTAGGTTATAAATAAAATTTACTTTTAATAACAAATTTAATAAAACTTTTTCTGAAATACAATTTCAATGAAAATCCAATCAATTGTTAAGAACTCATTGAATGCAATGAAAGTACAATCCCTTCAAAGTGTATCTCATCTACAAATCGATGGCAAATCGCAAGAGAAATATATCGTTCAATAGACCAGAAGAGCCGGAGTTTATCAAGAAGTTGAAGGCCAGGGCCGGCATCACATACAGTGGCCCCGACATCAACACCAAGGTATGACAACCACACAATCTCTTCATTCAAACCATTGTTTTATTTATTATTGAATTTTGAAATTTTGTTTTCAAAGACAGAAACCCTTCCGCAGTCACTGACGGAGGACTTGGAGGACAAGGATGAGGAACAGCCGGTGATTGTTGTCCTGAAAGATGGAGACATGACTGAAGAAGAGGTGACTGAGTTCACAGGCGAACAGAATGAGACGAAAGGTATGATATATTGAGATATAATTCACTTAATAGTAATTGTGATGAAAACCAAACAGAAATAAATGCCATAAAAGACGGGAAAATCGTTTTCAAAAAACCGGACAAAAGTTGTCCAAAGAGTAATGATTTGAGCATTAATTCAAACAAAAAGCAAACTCTAATTAAGCAAAAGTTTGGCGAAAATAGTGTCAAAAGTGTCAAGAATTCGCGATTACTTTCTTTCGGCGACGAAGAAGAGGAAGAATATAGTGATTGAGACATATATTAAATGTTTTTCATATTTTTTTTTGTAAATAACTTTTTCATTACTTATGGCAAACATTGAAATCATTTACAATGAATGCATGAATTCATTACATCTGTCATTAGATAACAAATTATTGAATAAAAAATAAATTATTTGTTGAAAAATGTGTGAAAATAATGATTAATATAATGTGAAATCAAATGCAATTCAATGACAGGAATTGTGAAGGAATTGTTGAGGAAAGTCGGGTTCGGTTATGACAAGACATGCCATACTGTGAACACCTCTACTTCACGTCATTTCGGCATCAATTGAACTCATGTTTTAATTTAATTCACTCTTTAAATGGTTTTATATTTTATAATTATTTTTAATAATTATTTGTGAATTAATCAACACTTTTATTGGACAACAAAACTCATTGATTGAGTAATACATCGAAAGTGAGTTTAATTAAATTATTTGCTTTAATTGTAATGAATTTTTGTGACCTTTTATTATGATTTTATTGTCTCTTATTATCAATGATTTGACGCAAAATAATATCCAATGACTTAATAGTCATTAAAATGTATTTTCCATAAGATTTAAATATTTATCTCACTTTCAATGGTTTAGATAAGAATATTGTATTGAATTGTGGTTCAAATGAGAGAAGAATTGATTGAAAGTTAGTTTAAGCGCCAAATATAGCCAATAGTATTGCAAACATTGCATACAATCCATACAAATAATGCATTACGTTTTGCATTGAAATCATTGCTAAACTTATTTAAGAACTTATGAAAACTTTGAAATATTTTACGAAATATAAAAACATTTTTCACAATAAATAAAAGATTTATTTATTTATTCAAATGATTGCAATTTATTATCGATTTTTAGATTACTTTTTGTGTAAGTCTTGGAATAAAATATTTTTTTTATGAATAAAGATTTTATTCAATTATTTGACATTTAATATAATATTAAACAAAATATATGTTGAGTTGAAATGATTTCAATTGAATCCGGGTCTTCTAGTCAGTACAAAATGACCTTCGATTCTATTTATTCATTTAAATTAATGTCAAAATTGTTTCGCAAAGAGTTTTGAAATATTTGTCGAAAACTTTATTTGAATTAAAGTGAATTAAATGTGAAATTCATTGACCTTTTGAGAGGATTTTCAAACAGAATAATGTCTTCAAATCTAATACAAACACCAAATGAATGTTTGGTAAATCAATGATTAGTTTTTGATTTTCACTTTTGTAACAGTTTTTCAATTCAATTGAAACTCGAATTGAGTTTTATTTCACTCAATGTTCAGTCTTTTAATTTATTTTGAATGACATTAATTTTTCATTACTTTAACTGTATATACAATAAACGAAAACTCATTTCATATCAGAATAACGTTACAAAAAATCAATATTTTGTCAAAACATTTAAACAAATGTAGTATTTATTCACAAATTTTGAATTAGATTTTATTTGTTAATAAAATATTGATTTTTACAAAAATAAGAGTTTTATATAAAACTGAAATGTTTTAGATTTTACGCAAAGTTTTATTATTAGAGAAACCATAAGAATATTCATTGCTTTTCATGTCGTCTGCAAACGAATTGCCATTCAATTCACATCATTTGAATGACAATTATTTTTGAAAAATCAATTAATTGAAAATATATACAAATTATAAATTCTTTGTGAATTCAAAGAATTTTCAATCAATTCTTGATATTTAGATTCATTTGAAAATCAATTTCAAAGCAAATCCATTCAAACCAAAGAATATGTATTGAATTGATATTTAAAATCAATTTTTGCCAAAAGTTTTATATTTTTAATATGAAATATGCAGTGAATGTGTGCCTGAAGTTTCGCCTCCCCTCCCAATCCAACAGCCCTTTCATTAATCTACTATAGGCTCAAAACAAGAATTTTTGTTCTCAAAAGTGGCGGAACCGCTAATTGTTATGTCAATCGAGTTATGAGCCATCGATCATAGGAACGGTAGATCTGATTATGAGAATGAATGGTCTCATATGAAGAATGCCTGTCCAGTGGCCAATAGGGCCGATCACTGGCCATTAGGTCTCGAAGTGTCGAGACAATGGCATGGCGTGTGTCAGGTGTATGAGTGATAGCGTTAGTCAACGCCACTGCGAGTGCTGTCGAGTGGCGTAGACAGTGATCGCCAGCCAATAGTTGTCTGGTATATGACTGGCGTTGTAGTCATTATGGCTCAAACTCGACAACGACTGCCGAGCAATGCCTGAGCACTGTTAGCATTGGCAGTGCTGTCGACCCCTCTCTATTGGGCTCTCACAACGCAATTGTGGCAAACGATATTCGCCCCCAAAGACAGGGCTCTCTCTGTGTGTATGAGCGCTGACACTACAGCTCGAGGAGGAAAAGGTGGAAAGGAGGGCACCAGCTCTACCAGCTCTCTATATCTGCCAACCCTACCAGCGCTCACTCTTTGCCGTTACCGCCATTTTAACTGTGATTAGCGCTGATTATCACCAAAACCACACCAAGAGGTCACTGAGTGTGGGCTTTGTTTTTATTACATCCCTTTCCCCTTCATGTCATTGTTAACCGTAATCTCATTGAAATAACCCTTAATTTCACTCATAATTAATATTTGTTTTATTTTTTGATTTTGTTTTTGATCTAAAAATAGGTTTTCCTTCAAATCAATCCATTCACTGAAAGCCGGATATCTGAAGACAAAGCCATTTGTCGTCTATTTTGAACCAAATTAGTATTGAATCCAATCTATTGATAATGACTGACATGAATGTGATTGATGTCATCGATTTGGACGACTCGATAGCAGACAATGACGAAGACGTCGACAATCTCTTGAGGGATGCCACGAATGGGTCGCTCAAAGACAACGACATTATTGACGAAGAGTTGGATAATCAGGAAAATCACGACTCGATCGAAGACATTGAAGAGGACAACGAAGAGGTGATAGAAGAGGACGAAGACATTATCATCAGTGATGACGACAACAGTCAAAGTACTGGTATTTCTGTGACCAAAAAGTTCGTCGACAATGGAATCACTGGCGGATCGTTGAAGAGCTTTGAGGCCACACCTAATGACTCGATGGACAGCACATCTATGGCTTCGATGACCAAAAACGAGACACGAAAGTCGACTAACGATAACTCAATCAAATCCATTGATTCTGAACAAAATGGGGACGAAATTGAAGTGATTTCTGTCAACGAGTCCTCGAATGCGGCGAAAGACCAGCAGTTGTTAGACATCGCGCCTGACATTTGTGATGAAGAAACCGGTTTTCCAGACTTTATGAGAAGAGTGGTAACGATAGGCAAGAGAATCGCAATCAATAAGAAGACGTGGAATAACATCGATGTCGACGGCAATGATTCCATACTCGACTGTCCCTCACAAGTGGTTCCGCTTATGATTCAAAAGCCCAACAAATTTCCAGAAAAACTCAAAGAATCGCAAAACGAATCACAACTCAAGACTGAGACCAATTCTGGGGGTATTTCACAGAACGCTAAGAATATGCTAACAATCGCTGACTTCTATACGAGTTCTGTTGGAAAACTATTGGTCGGTTTGGGTCTGAGTCGGGCCAAGCAGTGGTACCATAAGGACGCCATCAATAAAGTCAAGAAACAGATCCGACGCGAAGGAGAAGCCGATGACTTGATAGAGGAATTGAAGACACAACAGGAGTATTACGCCGAGTGTCGGGGGGCTAACAGTTCTTATGTCTTCCCCACAACGAAGTGCGATAATTGCGAGTTTAGGTCAGAGTTCAAGCTTGTGATGAAGGGCCACATGGCTTACCCGCACCTGACGTCTAGACGCGAATATAAGTGCAATTACTGTCTATATATGACTCGAGACCCGAAACAGATTATATTACACACTCAGGCTCTTCACGACTCCAAGTGTCTCATCGAAATACCGCCTCAACTCTACGAATGTCCGGTCTGTCCGTATGAGTCGGGCGTCAAATCCAAAGCCGCGACTCATATAACCAAATGCCTGAAGTTCTTCAACGCCGACAAACTTCTGAATACGACGGAAACGTATGACTTTCCGACGATTACACCCAAACCCATAACACAAGAAGACATTAAGATATATGAGGCCACCCTTCAGGCGCTCAGATTCGCTGCACTCAACCCTCAGACAAAAGTGCCACACATTCCTGGCCTTCCGAGTGGTCTTCAGCACCAAATGCTTTTATTACAACAGCAACAGCTGGGCGTTAGGATAGGGCCGGGAAGGCCACCGAAGCAGATGTTGCCGATGCACAAGAATATGAGACCAATCGCACCCCTGACCCAAAACCCTTATGCGTCCAAAAATATTTCTCCACAACTCTATCAAATGCTATCGACATCTGGAGGTCACACCCAATTGGTTCCGATTCATAACAGAAATAACTCACAAATGCTTAACAAAATGTCAGCAAATATTATGAAGAATTCAAATGCGAATAAACCCAACATTTTAGCCAAAAACAACAACGCCGGCGGAATGCGTCCGACCAATGATAATCAGACGGGAAAGAGTGGAAACACATTCGTCATCTGCGAGATATGTGACGGTTATATCAAAGATCTGGAACAACTCAGGACTCATATGCAGTGGATTCATAAGGTTTGGTCAAATCCATTGAATTGACTGTCATTTTA
This sequence comes from Quadroppia sp. Gr-Ori-00064, assembly GCA_034700825.1. NCBI lineage: Eukaryota > Metazoa > Arthropoda > Arachnida > Sarcoptiformes > Quadroppiidae > Quadroppia > Quadroppia sp. Gr-Ori-00064. Next base: position 20,603 of record JAQIXR010000178.1, on the reverse strand, counting down.
TCTAACATTTTATTGCATTTCAGGTGAAAATTCATCCAAAAATGCTTGCGAGTCGACCGCCCCTTAACTGTCAGAAGTGTCAGTGGAGGTTCTTTACTGACCAGGGCTTAGAGCGGCACCTATTGGGTGCACACGGATTGGTGACCTCTAATATGCAGGATATGGTTAACCAGAACCAAGACGGGGGTCGTTGTACTATATGTGGTCGAGTCTTCGCCAACAAATTAGTCGCTCATATGAATCAAGTAATTAGTATTTCATTCATTTTTGTGATTTAAAAACGAATAACTATTTTGTTTTCTGACCAAAAGGTGCATAAAATAAACCTTAAGCCGGCCCACCTGTCCTACAAGTGCACCGTATGTTCTGCGACATTCAATTTGTATCGTTTGTTCGAGAATCACGTCTATATGGTTCACTCCGGGTCAGTCAAACGCAACACTGAGGACACGGCGGGACAGCCGCCCAAAAAGAAGACGGCGCTCGAAATCACGACAAGTAATGGCATTTCTTAGAGAATGTATGAATTGTTTGAAGAATATAATGGTATTAATGACTCATTGGTTCCATAGGCGACAAGAAGTCATCACTCAATCATTCGGTCGTTTCGGGCAATAAAGTCGTTCTGAAGAGTAATGACCAAAAAGTTACTCAAATATAGACAACCCTTTTGTCGGTCTAACACATAATTGAAAATTAGTTCTGATATTAATTTAAGTTATTATTTAATCATTATTTTTAAGAAAACCAAACATTGAATAAACTAATTATAAACGTATAAAACGAATGTTTGTTTGATTTGAGACATCGGTCCTCATTGTCATCAAATCAATACCTTCTTTGAGTCCAACGGTTCTAATCATTGATAACTAACTTTTGACACATTTTTAGAGTTTATTAAATTAAATGAAAATTATTTGAAACAAACGAAAGAATATGTCTTTAAATGAAACAAACGTTTAAATCGTTATACGAATCACACTTTAATTTATATATATTTGTAAAGAATATTTCAATTATAAATCAATTCTTTAAATGCATTCAATTATTCAAAGACAGAAAGTATTTATTAAAGCAAATAAATCTGTTATACAATTAAAACACAAATATTTCTCATTAGTTTATTACGAAAAAAATTCAAAAATTTAATTTTAAAGTTAAAAACCAATTCTTTTTCAATAAAATTCATTCATTTTAATAAAATTCTACATTTATTTCAATTCAATGTCAAATTTTAAGAGAATTTGAACGAAAATATTGACAAAACTTTTTCATAAACCATATAATATTAACTGAATGTTATGTTTGTATTGAATAATAAGAGACAAACCAATGATTTATTGCATTTATTGCATAGACTCGACATTTAAAGTCAAACTCAAACTCTGCTATAATTCAAATCATTGTTAGCATTGGTTCTGTTGTGTTTCAATTGACGTCAAGGGAATGTCCTTTCGATACCTTCCTGTCAACCATTCAACGAGCTATGGTCGAGAGCAAACTAACCAAGCTCATTTCAACTTATATTCTACCCATTGGTTCCAATGACCGGCAAATCGACGACAAAAAAGCAATGAAGAAATGAATTGAAATGATTTGAAATCACCAAAAAAGGCAGAGTCTGTCTATAGGCTGTGTATGTGTGAGTGAGTGTGTGTGGGAACCTACGAGCCTACCTGTAACCTACCTGTTACCTACCTTACCTATGCTAACCTACCTGTTCAGGAGGGAAAACCTGTTTTGGACTGTGTTTTCTCTTTCTATCGCCAAACCAAACGTCAAGTCTCTCTTCACTCGTGAGTTGTTTGTGTGAGTGGACGGCAAGAAGATGGCCTCTACAAGGTATCTGCTGGTCCTCTATGTCGTCACCCAAGGATTACACAACGACGACCTCGGGTGCGATGAAGAAGAGACGGTCCTCTTGGCCTGGGTTGTCGTTGATATAATCAACTGTAAAGTAAGTCAAAACACAAACCAATGCTTTTATGCGTACTTTTGGCTCTCAATTAATCCGATTTTGACACAAATTATACAAAATATTCATTAAAAATATATATTCTTTTGAAGTCAAAGTCATATGAAGTGAACAAAAGCCAATATAAGTGTGAAACAAATTTAATAAATGCTTAGAATTTATATTTAACCTTGCTCACCGCTGCTGGCAATGCGTTTACCATTGTATTGGATTATTATCTAATCAGTGGTAAACACCTAAACACCTGTGCTATCAGTTCAATACAATTCATTTGTCTTTTTCTGAGCAGTCATTGTATGAAAAACTTGTCTAATGTTTGCAAATATAACTCAAATGATAATAAAATATTATTTAAATGTTTGACAATTTCTTAAAGACATACCAAAAAAAAGTTTTAGAAAATTTACATAAAATTAGTCTAAAATGTTAGCCGAAATGTTAGGTATGGCCAAAAGTGCCCCAAAACTTTTGGGTTCATTCATCCCCTTATTTTGCTATTGCTTTATAAAAAGCATTTTTCACTTAGTTTTCGACTTAAAATGTTTTTTACGTTTAAGTATTTATACGTTTAATGAGTTGTTTATGCATTAGTAAGACTTGGGGCGAAATTTCTATCATAAGAGATAACCCGATATAATGGCCATATATTCCCTTACAGGTGGTGGCCGTCCAGTCAAGTGTTGTTAAGCCTCGCAGAGCAGACGTCAACGAAAATCTATTGTCAGAAACGGCGAGAAATAAGTACGGATTGACCGAAGAACAGATCAAAAATGGGAAGCATTTGGAGAACGTTATAGAAGAGGTGATCATAAAAGACATGAAAACTATATTAAACAATATATTCATTTTTCTTTTGAAAGAGTTTTACAACATTTATCTCATAAAAAACGCCTTTCCTTTTCATATTTTCCTATTTTCTCATTAGGTTTTGCGCTTTTATCTCAAATTGAATATAATTTTCAAAATTAATCTTTATTTCGGAAGGTTTTGAAGAGGTTTTGAAGCGATTGTTAGGAATATTATTATTATTTAAGTGAAGACAAAAACAAAAGTCAAAAAATAATTGTCTTTCCTGTCTTCAAGTTGTGCTAAACGTGTAATACTCTCTTAACTTTCGTTTTCTCATATCATTTAAAACATAATTAAATATGAAATAATAGACAAAAAATGTCTTTTTTATTGTTATTATTCCTTATCTAAAATTCAGTCACAATTTTGAATATTCTTAGAGATTGTCTTCACTTCTCATTTGTTGTACTGATGCCTATCTATCGCTTTGATGTGAACAGACTTATTCTAACGCTTTCAGACGTCTGTCTTCTTATGCTTTCGTGACTTCTCTGTCTGTCTTCACATCAATATATAAACGATTATTACTTAACAAAAAATGCTTTAATCTCTTAACAGTTGGATCAGTTCGCCAAAGCAAAGCTGTCCAGTGAGACGACCGGTCGTTCCTTCCATCTGATAACTGATGGTCAGTTACACCTGAGACAAGTTCTACACCCAGAGGCCTCCAATAAGGACCTGACATTACCTGAATATTTCAATACATTTTATGACTTACGCAAAGAATTTCGAAAGTTTTATCGAAATAATGACAACCAAACCATTGAAGACATCCTTAATTGTAATGATTTGTTTCGTCAACAAATCGTTGAATGATTTTTCATTATTTTTTATTTCATTGTCTTTCATGAAAAAGATTTATGTATTGAAAGCGACGCTTCAGTTGACTGTGCGATACAAAAGGTGCAGAATATGGCAAACATAATAATAAGACTCATCTCCGACGGTATGTCTGAATATTAAATACCATTCCTTCTGAGACAAGTGTTTCGCCAAAAAAACGCTTTTCCAATCAGTTTATTGAATGCACAGACAGTCAGTCAGTCATCAACCCTTACATCAGACAAACACAACTATTTAGCTATTTGTTCACTTTCACTACCTGTGCTCACTCTCACTCTCCCCTACTCTCTAATTATCGATAGTTTTTCTGTTCATTTAAGTCCAGACCTGAGCCCTGAGCCCATAGTCTGTCGGACAGAACAGCGATAAGACGGTCCGTTTTGGGCTGTATTGCTAACTATAATCTCGTCAATGCCTAACCCTGTGGTCATGTCTTGTAAGTCTCGTTAAAATATTTGACGCAAAAATATTTCATTTACAAAACAACCCGTCGGACCAGTTGTGTGATAGGTATCAATACAGAGCACATAGCGATTGGCAATTCAATGAATGCACTCATAGTATATTCACTCAAAAATGTTTTTCCAAAAGTCATGTCTTCTAAATGTGAAGACTTTTTGCAGAGAGATTTCGCGACCGAATGTTAAACATTGAAATGCTTTGAATGTTAGTTAAGGTCAAAGATATGTTAATTATTGCAATCTTTCAGCTCTTATGCGATATTCACTTCACTTTCTTTATAGCTTTTAGTGATTATATTCTTAGATTAGAGTTTGTTTAATGAAGAGAGAGAGAGAGAGAGAGAGAGAGAGAGAGAGAGAGAGAGAGAGAGAGAGAGAGAAGCTTAAAACCAGAGATAAATAGCTGTTATTTTGACATAAGTTCGAAGAAATGAAAAATTATTCATTTTTAGTGAAATAAAATATTCTTTAGTTCTTAAGAAAAATTTATTATTGTTTTAAAATACAAAATAAATAGTATTTGTTTGACGTCTTCAGACATTAATATGAATTTAGAGTGAATTCATTGAATGAAAATCTATTTGTTTGAAATGACATTCAATTTCAGACAAACACTAAAATTGTATTCAATTAGAAAAAAGTATTTATATATTGAATGAAAACTTTATGTCTAAACGAGTCCTTACGTAATGACTATGTGTTTGAAAAATCCCTGAAATTCTAGACTTGAATAACAAAAAAAGAGTGAATAAAAAGAATAGAAATTTTTTGTGTAAATTCATTGTAAAGTTGTGTTCAATTGTATTGTGTTTAGGGTTAAGACGTGAAAAAAATTCGGGTTTTATTTTAGTTCATTCGCTTTTAAACTTTTGGTTGTGTTAAGTATTTCTAAGAGTGTGTCTCTCAGGCCTGTAGTCGACATACCATCCCCTAAAGCACTAATACCTGTATCACGAATTGCATAACTCATACATGTATTACACTATAAGCCCCGCAGACACCGAAGCGCATCATTTTTCTCATAGCTGAAGCCCAGCCCAAAATTGAAGGGCTAAAGGACAACAACCCGACTCACTCTCCACTGCCTCCCTGTGCCAGCGCTGCACAGAATAACTCAAGCGATTCCGTTTTGAGCGAGTGTTACAGCTTTTGTAACAACTTTTACCTTTTATGCTAAAGTCAATGAAGGGGAAGAGGGGCTGAAATGGTACAGGTGTATTGGCAATGGCTGTGAAGGGGAATCCCATTCCGCCATCAAATGTCTGACTATTGCGAAAATGAGTTATTTTCGACTGCCATGAGTTGTCATGCGATAAGCATTAGTGCCCTCAAGGATAGGACTGTAGGACTGTTGGGACCAATATTTTTTTGAGTACAACAACGACGTCCTCAGAGTTTAGAGAGTTTTTGATTCCTTTCCCCACATTCACCTGTGCTTTGAATTTCATTTAAAGAGCACACAATTGAATAAAGAGAAGCATTTGATATCGAAATCCCTTTCCATTCATAAAAATATTTGACAAAACTTTGATTATTTATACAAAATATTCTTCAATTAAAGAATAAAATTAAACTCACGTTTAAAATAGGATTTCGAAATTCAAACATAAAAACCATAATTAAAATTGCATTCAAACTCGCAGACTCTCTACCCCTTAACCCCTTTCTCAGATTCCCTGCATTCTAGACTATCCCAGAGTTTAGGCAAAATGTTTGACTTTTTTTCTTTGATCCAACCCTTAGGACATAAATTCGAAGAACCAGAAGTAGTGAGCGATAAGTTAGAGCCGGGTATTTGGTATGTAATGAATTTTTATTCAAATATTTAGAAATCAATTAATTGTTGGTTTGTTTTGTGATATTTTAGCAGTAAGAATGAAGTAGTGGATGGCAATACAGTGGTCAGAGCTCGGGGTCTTCCGTGGCAGTCATCAGACCAAGACATCGCAAAGTTCTTCAAAGGATTAAATATTGTTAAGTAAGTCAGAGATTAGTGAACATTAAATACGATTCAAACCATTGCTGAAAGCATTCACACATATATTCATACTTTTTGAATATTTTTCATTAAATGAAACCATTTTTTACATTAAATATATTCAAAAGCCTTTAATTCTAATTGCAAACACCGGCAACAAATGCACACTATGTGCAACAAATAAAGCATACTTTCCTCTCATGACTACCTTTAAAGATTGAAATCAAAAGAAAAATTCTTGGCTTTTAGTGAGTTATTGTCAATAAACTTGTCGTTAGTTTTTGAAAACAATTGAAAGCTTTCTGTAATTCATCAAAACTTATGGATTAGAAGTGAGTTATAGTTATAATAAAGCTTTGAATCAATTTTCAAAATCAATGTTTCGTTTGAAGAACTAATAGAAAGTCAAAGTTATAGCAAACAAGTGATTGACTTATTATAAATCTAATCGTTTGGACCCTAATTGCAGGGGTGGGGTTGCACTCTGCCTCAGTCCTCAGGGACGGAGAAACGGCGAGGCATTGGTTAGATTTGCAAACCAAGAGCACCGGGATATGGCCCTGAAGAGGCATAAGCATCATATTGGTCAGAGGTATATCGAAGTATACCGGGCCAATGGGGATGACTTCATCAATGTTGCCGGAGGTATGTTATCATCATTTGCATCTCTTTTCTCATTATATCCACAAAAACCTTTAAAATGTTGACTGAATTCTAACGAACAAATCGTAAGTCAGACTCAAAATGAAAGATTGAAATCAATTCTTACTTTAAATGAAAACTCAGTAAAAAATTATCTATTTTTCAATTTCCTATTAATTGCTTTCGAACTAATTTTAGTAAATTTGCAGTTTTTGATAACTTATATATTTTTTGATAAAATAATTAAAAAAGTATTTAATTATTATATTTCTGACAAACAAATCGTCTGTTTTTCAGTATAAAATTGGCTCAAAATTGTGTTTCACTTTTTATTCATTTTCCAAAAAAAACAAAAATTAATTGAAATGACGATTGTTTTAATGTGTGCTGAGATATAATAAATATATAACCTTGCACAATTACATGCAATTAATCAACTATACAAGCAACTCTACAACTATATCCTTGCTCGTTTACTAGGAATATTCCTTAGAGTCTAACTGTTAGGCATCTGTTGTGAGACTGTCTCTTATATTCTCTTGAATTGGCATGAATTATAAGATAGAGTTCTGTTGGAAAGAGTGATAAAAGCATTTCAAATGAGATTCGCAACAAATAATAATAATAACGATTTGATGTTTTGCCAAAACATATGACAAAACTTTAACGTTAGAAACGTTTAATATTTTGTTATCATTTATTTAAACGCTTAATGAGTGTATGATTCGTGTGAAGAGCACATGGTTTGCCAACAGTGCCAATGGTGTGCCACTTGTGGCTACCAAAGAACTAGGCCTTGGTTTAGGTGCACACAAGTAGGTGTCTTATAGAAAACTGATACCAATATGTTTTCTGTCGATTATATCTCAATATATTTTACGTCGAAAAAGAGATCTCAAACACAGTATTGACTGCTTTTAAGTGTATTTCTGCGCACTCTATGATAGCAGACATTGAGATGAAAGTACAGAACATTTGGTTTTTGAGTTTCAGAACCGCTATTACTATACCTTTCATTGAGTGAACATTCATTCAATTGCTTTACATTTTTGGCGAAACATTTTTTGTGTCATTTTGTTCAACTCATTCAATGTTATCGTACTTTCAAATGAAGTCAAAATCGATGAATTGGTGACAACAATGTCTTGTAGTGGTGTTCGAGCTATGAATCAAAGTGTTTATCAACCGATAAATCAAACTCTAATCAGCTCTCAATTTGTGCCAAACTTTGTTCCGACAAATAATATAAATTTCTATCAGTTATATAATCCGTACTTTAATAACCAGAACATCGATTGCCGATTGATTAACAACCTTGCTCAATTAGAAAATATATTCAATGAACCACAAGTCAAGTCTCGTATCTATTTCTCAGGCAATAACAACGAAGCGCAGGCTTTCCTCTCCAGAGGAGGACAAGTGATTGTTCGGATGCGAGGATTGCCTTATGATTGCATCGCTCAACAAGTGGTCAGTCATTAACGCAAACATTTTATATCGCATTTGAATTCATTTTTTAAACTTTTTTTTCTAAAAGATTGAATTTTTTGCGAATGGAGACAATAGTTGTGATGTGATGCACGGGGAGGAAGGGGTCTTATTTGTTCGTAAAACTGATGGCCGGGCGACTGGCGATGCGTTCGTTCTCTTCGAAACTGAGGACATGGCTCAAAAAGCTCTTCAAAAGCATCGGGAAGTGATTGGCGCCCGATATATAGAATTGTTCAGAAGTACAACAGCCGAAGTACAACAGGTTAGCCCATATCAAACCATTTGCTATCAGTGCTCTAAACAAAAAAAAAACATTTTCTTCTCATTCAAACAATATTTGCCACTATTTTGAGCGTATTTTTATAAAAACTTTTATTAAATTATTTTTCAGACAATTATTCAACAATTTTCCAAAACATACTTTTTCTCAAACAAAACCAAATACTCGTTTGAAAGCCATTTATTTTGCTCTTGACTTTAATAGCAATTATAAATACAAGCCTTTCTATCATTTTTCAAGATTTTTAGCCATTGTTTAGCATTACTTCAATGCATGAACTCATACTTAATTGTATTTGTCATACATTTCGTGAGATTTTTTCATTTGTAAAACTTTGACTCAATTTTGCATTTTTTAAAAAAAATTTCATTAAAAAACCATAAAAATATTTAACGAATTATTGGTTCTATAAATATATGAAAAAATCATTACTTATTCATCAAAAAGAAATTCAATCCATTAAAACCTAATGACAAAAAATTGAGATAAACTTAATCTCAGTTTTTAGACAACGGATGTGTCGATAAATTTTGCTGAAAAATGAATTATTACTTTTAACACAAAATATGACTGTTTGATGGGTTAGAGCAGAATTGGTTGAGCCATACATACGATGAATGTATATTTCATTCATTGAATAACATATTTACCATATATGAGACGATTGGCAAATGTTGTACTTTTTTGTTAATGCTATTCAAGTGAAAAAAATGTTAGTTTTTTTAGTTAACGAACACCTGTATAACAAAAAAAGCGTTGGTTTGCAGGTGGCAGAGCACAGGGAGATCTCAGGGATGCATACAATGATGTACAGTGAAAGTACACTACATTTACTGTGAATTGCATTCAACCTAAATATTAATATCAAATTCAAGTCATGGAAAGCCATGAAAAATGTTCACTTTGGGAGAAGGGGTCCGGCCTTTAGCCCAATGACTTGCACTGTCACATCAGGCAGATGTCTGTCCTAACCAGAGTTCACTATATTTAATATCCCTTTCACTGCCCTTCAGTTCATTAGCTTTTTTTGGAACAAATTTTATATATTTTTTACAAATCATTATTAAGTAATTGTTTGAATAATTTGATTGTATTGTCCAATGCATCGCCAGGTGCTCAACCGAAGTATGGACCCCAGGACATTCGAACCCCAACAGCCCTTAATCGCAAGCCTACCACACGTTCCACTCATACCTCAACAACTTCTTCCGTCCGGCTCTCGAAAGGACTGTATTCGACTTCGAGGCCTCCCCTATGAGGCACAGGTAGAACAGATACTTGAGTTCTTGGGCGAACACGCGAAGAATATTGTCTTTCAAGGGGTGCATATGGTATACAATGCACAGGTATGTCATTATTTATAATTATTTATTCGAAAAATTAAATGTAATTTTTATTATGAAAAATATTTACTGAACGAAAGAATTGAGTCTAAAGTGTTGTTCCTAACGATAGGGACAGCCATCGGGTGAAGCATTCATACAAATGGATTCTGAACAGTCGGCGCTATTGGCGGCCCAACAGCGACATCACCGGTATATGGTTTTCGGCAAAAAGCAACGATATATTGAAGTGTTTCAATGCTCTGTCGATGACATGAATCTTGTGCTGACGGGAGGTATTCCTGTACAAAGACAACTCCTTTCTCCAGGTGCGACTATACACAGATATAGACTAATCGGTGACCGATTCTAACGAATTGATTGTGTTTTTTGGAACAGGAGGCACATTACTACCCCCGCCCTATGGCGCTTATCCCTATCCCGTACAAACATCTCAGGTATTGCCGACAGCAGTGTCTGCTGCGAGCGCTGCCTCACTAACCCAGGGCAGAATCCCAGCTTCATTTGGATACCCGAATCCATTCAACCTAATCTACTGGCCATACCCATCACCACCGGTGTCCCCCACCACCTACTACGCCCATTCGGGCCCAACTCTGGTAAACATGCGAGGATTGCCTTATTCTGTTCAACTAAAAGATGTGCTTAACTTCTTTAATGGTTGGGAGGTTAGGGGTCTTAACACTTATTAACTACTCTATCGGTTCGGGTCTTTTGTTTTGGGAACTTTTGTTTCACTTTATTTTATGTATTAATACTGTGTTTGTAATTATTATCTCATGTCTTGACTCTGGCTTTGGTTCGCCTAAACGTGTCGTTCAAACGCTTTTATCTCTATTTTTTGAAATTATTTCCTAATTATTAGTAATAATTTGATACACAGATCAGTCGTTCCCAATCTTAACATCCGTGACCTGAAAACAAATGGCGAAACTTATTCTTTTTGATTACGAATCGATCCTATAATTTGCCCCCTTATGAGCATTGATTAACATAGATTAGTTTAGGGAATATTTCCATATATAAATGGATTCGTTAATTAAAATGAAAATAAACGCCTTTTTTTGAGTTATTTTTAATTGAAATGAATTTCAATTGAAATGTATTTTATTTGACTCATAGCTGACCACTGATTGCATTCAACTCCAACGCAACGGTGACGGCAGACCCAACGGCGAGGCAATGGTGACCTTTCCCTCCCGGGCCGACGCGGAACGTGCAATACAAGAAAAGAATCGTCAGAATATAGGGAACCGGTATATCGAACTTTTCATGGCTTGATAGCCAAAGCCTTTAGACAATAATCATTACTGCAATCAAATGTGCATTTGTTTCCATGCAATGAATTGTTATATATATTAACAAAATTAAAGACAAAAATCAAAGCCTAAATATGTTTATAACTGCAGAGAAAAATGAGTTGTTTTTTGACGTTTTGTTGAAAGAAAAATGAATGCAATTGTTAGCAAAGAAGAGACGAAAAGATAATGATTTGTTTAATAAGCATAAGAAAAAGTGATAAGAATTTGAGTTAACAATAATTATGATATAAAGTGCAAAACGAAAGTTCATTTTTGTTCAAATGAAACACTATTTCATATAATATGTTAAACATTGAAAACTAAAAACTATATGAAAGTCCATTTCGTCTATAATTTTGATGTATTATTAAAATCAAAAATTAATTTATTTTAAGTTATATTTAACGCGAATCTGTATTTTGATATATTTTTGATATATATATAAATATAATATAAATCTATATATATATTATATATTATTCAGTAATGATTGCAATCAATATTTGTCTCTCATTTAGCAATTGAAGTGATATTGAATATATAGAACCTATTGAGCATTGAGTACACAAATTGTTTCTGATTATAACTGTTTGAAAACATATATTTTGTAATCAATTCATACCTTCTATTCATTTGATATAATATTTTTGAAAAACATTTTCAATATATTTTTCAATTACAACAAAACATTTGTCTTCCATAACGAAAAACATTTATTTAATGCCTTTATTCTTAGGGTTAATCTCAATGACAAACCAAATGACTACCACTTTATTCCATAATATCTATCTTCAGGTCAATTATGAAAACGATTTTTTTTTCAAAAAGTGAATCGAAAATCAGTTGCAAATAATAGCGTAATTTTATGCCCATTTATAGGCGTTTTCATATATTAAATGTAAATCAAAAATTATTCCCAAAAACGCCTTTAAATTCATCTCAAGGCTTATAATAAGAATTGAGAAAACATATTAAAAATGAACTTTCATTTCGACAAACAGTGACTATATTTCTCTTAACTTATTTTGTATAATATCTAAAACACTTTACGTTTTTATTTACATTTATAGCAAAATTGATATATTATTATAACTGACAAATAATATCTTTCATCAAAGGTGTAACCCTTTGAGAGTGGCTATACATAAGTGCCTTAAAATTCAATGCCTTATATTTATATATTATAATTGTTTTTAACATTAAGTCTAATAATGATTATTATTATTAATAATTGTTTTATATAATATTAAATGAGAATATTCTTCAATATTATTATAATTAATTAAAATACAATTTCATAACCAATTTAGGATAACGTCTTCTCCCCAATGAGGCCGTGCCTTATATACAGAACATTCCGCCCGAGAATTGTTAACATTTGTTCACTTAATCATTAGTTTTCAAAATAATTATTTTTAAAGAAATTTAATTTAGTTTTTGATTGCAATGATTTCGTGTAAAACAGATTTCAATTTTCATTTTGTAAATTAATTTATAATTTTATTTTTTAGTATAATTTATTATTGTATTTGATTTTGAATTTATTTTTTAATATGTTTTCAATATTTATTCATAAATTCCTAGTCTTTACCCGTAATTCAATTTTTGTGTATTTTTTTGTGTTTTCACTTAATTTTTTCTCAAATATTTGTTACAATTTGTTATCAAAAAATATTGTCACTAAAACTAAACTTAAACGATGTATGTCTTGGACAATGTGCTCATTCTAAATGATCACCTTGGTCATTATGAACATGTGTTTCGTTTCGTTCTTCATGTAAACCATTTTCTCAATGTTTGTTCGTTTTATATAAATTTGATGTCTTTTTATGAATGTATTTAATATCCATTTCATAATACATGTGAAAAATCCAAGACATAAATCATAATCAAAATCAATGAAACATTATTTCAAACAATTGAACAAGCTCATTTTATGAACATCCATTGTTGTCATTATAATCATGTGTTAACCCAACCCAACCCAACCCAACCTAACCTAAACTATGGTAATAACGACAATGAGATCACAAACCCTTTTATATCCACATATTATCCAAATTTCTTGATATTCAGTAAAAAAATTTTTATTTCAATTTTTAAACACATTATTATTTATCTCAAAACCGATATTTAATATCTTTTTTATGAACTTTACTATAATTTCATTGATTTTAATTTATTTAATTTAAAACAATTGTTTAACTATTTTTTTCTCAATATTTAATGTGAAAAATTGAAAATGAATTCAAAGTTTGAATTCAAATAAAATATCATTCAATAGACTCTTCGATATTGTTATTCATCGATATATTCTCTCATATATTCCGGGCTATTCTTATCATTGGATAAGTATTGGAGTCTGTGAATCATCTTGCACATTCTACGAATCACCTTGTATATTCTATAGCTGTATTGTCCAAGTTCATTCTATAGCTGTGTTGGAGACCTCGATAGAAACGGAGTTGACAACGATTTTGAAACATTCACAACAAACATAACCTATTATTAAATGTCTATCATGTTGATATATTGATCTTGGTCATTTCAAATGCGTTTATTCAATGGACAACTATTTAATCAAATCATTAAATTGTCTTTAAATGCAATACAAAAATATTTGTGAAAAAGGGGTACTTTTTGTGATGACTTTTGTTGATAGACAACCACCTGATAAAGGGGTATAAATGATAAAATTGTTTGTAAATTTCTGTTCATATGTGCTCTTCAGCTATAGCTCTATAGAGGAAATGGTGCTCAAGAAGACATTCAGTGATCTATTGAATCCATTCGAAGACCACAACACAATCCAAACCAATGGATCAAGTCTTCTAATGGCAGACAAAGTGCACAACGATTTCAAACTCAGATCTATTTAAAAGTTTTTGTTGAAATTATTTTTTCCAAAAATGAATTCGTTTTTTATAATTGAATAAAATTTATATAAAAATTCATAACTTATTAATAGAATTATTGTTAGACTATAAGTGAAAGTCAAACCGGATTTGAGTGCTTTGCACACCAGATGTCTATGGAGTTGTCGTTCATTTGCAATGCGTTTGTCTCTACAAATGTTATGTTATTTACATTCAGTTATCGAAAGATAAGTCAATACTAACTGAATGAAGGAATGAATGATTTATTGTTTTTTCGCATTTAATGTCCAATTGATTAACAAAACATTGATTCAAATAACGAAAACTTATTTTATTTTTATAATTTGTTTGAATTTTTCCATCAATTGTTCAACGATTTCTTGGGAACAAAATGTGATCAAAAGGTAAACAAATATAACATTAATTGTTATTTGAATTGTGTTTTGATTTGCGTTTAAAGTCCAAAATCAGAGATCCTTTTCCCGAATGAATGGTCTGAAGACGTGTTGTCTTGACCTAAGATAATGTCATTCACGAAGAACGCAAAGAACAACAGTTTGGGAACAAATAACAACTCAAACATGGGATACAATTGTCGTCAAAACAATTCAAACAACTCTTCATATAATTCGCGTTCATTTGTGTCAAACCATAGACGAAATGGCGCTCAAAATGAAGACAATAATCATAATAATGGATATAATTCTCGAGCGACCAATGGATACGAAGGAATACCACTCCAGAAGTCGGGCAACGGGTCGACAGTGCAGTCAGATCTGAGACAACTTCGGTCTGGGATCAAACAGTTCGACTGCGGAGAGAAGAGGTTATGGCCTAAGTATTTACAAGAGTTGACACAACTCTTTGAGACCAATTCGTTCCCGCGAGCGGTCATCGAAAAGCCCGGACGGTATGAGTGCTGACATTCATTGTCCACTTTTGACTCATTTTCTATGAATTGTTTGTCTTTTATATACCAAAGAGTCATCGATGATGTGATACGACTTCTGACAAGAATATTAACCACAAAACTATTCGCTGATATCGTGGCCGAAGTGATTGAATGTATGGTTGCCTTCAGTCGATGTCTTGGCCATCACTCCAGAGAAGTGTTTAATTGGATGTTCGAGTTATACAACTCTTCCATCAGTGACGAAACGAGAATCGTTTTGCTCAAGAGTTTGGTCAAAATGATCGAAAAGGGGGGGAAACCCATCAATGATAATATGGGTCTGATTTTAGATAAGTTGAAGGAGTCTTTAGAAGAGGCGGAAAACATCGATCTGTTGCTTGTCGTCACTGAAGTCGTGTTAATCGCTTCCAAACATTATCCAAATCTAATGCAACAACACTTCCGCGATGTCGTCGACATACTCATTGGTTGGCTCTTGGATTCGACTCAATGTCATAAAGAAGTGATGACTAAACCACTGGAGAGCGCATTGATATCACTGAAGACCTATTGGCTCATTGACATCGACTTTTCGGTCACTCTTTTGGGACAATTTGTCGAAGATTTCGAACGTTTTTATCAAGAATTAATGGACGAAACGATAGTTCAATTGAATCAACCAAAATGTCTTCAAACCAATCAAAGATCGCGTCCAACGAATGAAAACCTTTCTTCAGATGAGAAGGTGCTTAAGATGGCATCGTTGGTCAGAATATATGTGACAGTTCTTAAGAGTATAGAAAAGTTCAAGTCTCAAGACATGGCACCGGCCATAACATGGAATTTCTTGAGTGAAGCCATTAAGACAATCATAAATCGCGTCAATTCTGTGATTATTATCAAACTTTCGGAAGACTTAGTGATCGCCACCAATGAGTGCACTCGACTTACATTGGGTTCTGTCGACTCGACATCGAATCGATCAAAACAATTGATATCTTCTATAAACGAAGCATTACTTCAATATTTGGCTAAAATTCAGGAGTCGTTTGAGTTCGCGAGCAATAAATATATTATAACTTCTCTTGAATTAATGCAAACAGTCGTCAGAGGAATGAATACCGAACTGCCTGTCCTTTTCGTTACCAATGTCTTCGCAATTGGCTCTCAATGTCAAAAATTACGATTTATTCCCTCAAATAGGGTCCAAAAGAGTGTCTATTCATTACATCATTCGATTCTATCTGTAAAAAGTGTGCCATTACTTGAAGAGTCCTACCGGTGCTTATTAGTGGACATGTCGTCCGCTTTGACTGTCATTCTTGGCTCTAAAGTGGATCTATTGGTGGACACCGACAATGAGAGTGCTATAGAATCAACATATAGTGAAGAACAGGCCATACATGCCTTGCAGTCGTGTTTGATATCGTTGGCCGAAATCGCGAACACAAAGAACTCACTGATAGTTATGTGGGCTTTGAAGCCGACATTCATTGATTTGATCATCAAAATGATTGACCATTTCTTTGTCGAAAGCCTTCCGACGAAACACCAGACCATTCACTACTCATTGTTATATATTCTCTATTCGTATAGCAAAAAGCACTTGCACTTCATTTCGAGCAGTGGTCTAACCAACAGTCCTCCCAATACAGTCACTATCGCTTCCAACACGACCAGCCTTTTCAACACCTCTCTGACCCCTCATAGCGTTAATTATTTGTCAAATATTCTCAATCTTTTAAATTCTGTGCTAAAACTCAAGTCATTAGCTGTCAATACGACTGTCCTTTGCATTGATTGGACTCTCGAAATACTGGACTCACACTCGCACTCACATCTCAATAGCTTCAGTACATCCAAAGAACTGATAGATCTATTGGAAAGTGTCGCAAATCTGTCCTTTTCTAAAGACAAAGCCGTTTGTATCAGAAGTGCAAAAGTGATGGAATCAGTTCTCATGACATATCCGGACATTGTTTTGCCCAACGCTTTCCAGAAGTATCGAAAGTCATGTCATCTGCAGATCGGACACATCGATGAAGACATTCAAAACCAATTCATACATTTGTTGGCAATTCTTCCGTCGATAACCAAATGTCAAGACAAGGAAATGACTTCGAGTGCTGGCATTACTATGAAAGGCGAGGGCTTTATATATCCCGAAGAGATTCGAATGGCTATAATGGCAGTCATGCAAAGAGATCCGTCGACTTCATTCTCGTCGAACTGTTTTCGATCAATCATTTCATTTATTTTGGAAGACATTGAGTCTGTGGACAGACATTGGTTGTGGCGTTTGTTTCACTGTTGTCTGAGTGAAGAGAATCCCATAAAATGTGTGCAATCTTTGAGTAAATCCAATCAAAACTATTCGAATGCCATAAATATAATACAAGTCTTCGATAACAACAAAAGTGCACAAATCTATTGGTCTGTTTGGGAAGTGGTTCAGTACTGTATCGTAAACCGATTGCGCACACCGTTAGGCAAACCTCAGGACACGTTCACCAAAATAGAGATCGCCATTAAGAGACGGGTCGCACAAATCCATGGCTCAGAAGCAAACGGTTCCCAACAGACGAGTGCACTTCAGGTGCAAATGTTGTTACTATTGATGGAAAACATGGAAAAACTCGTCTATAATGCCATTGAAGGCAATTCTTCGCGACTTTATTTGACGCCCAAAACTGCCAAATCGTTCTTCCGTACGAACAAAGCTACCTGTGCTGAATGGGTCAACAGAAACAGAATGTCTATTATGTTGATTGCATTGAAATGTGGAGAACCGGCGACTGTTGTCCGTCACGGACAGGAACTGTTGCGGGAAATGATTGCATCGAAGAAGCAAAACAATAACGATTTGGAACTCATTTTGATTTTGGTTATCGAAGCCCTCATCCAATTGGAGGCGTCGGACGCGGCGATGGGTTATTACATTTGGGCCAAACAGACTCTGGGCGTCAAATACCTATGGATCAAAGCGGCCGCAGAGGAGGCAAACGGACGGTTTGAGAACGCTTTGGATCAATACGATTCCATACATACTCTTCGTTCGGTCTCTCCTTTCACTTCCAATGATGGAATGGTCACCGAAGAGGACAAGTCTTCCCAGAGAACAGACTTTCTGAACAACAGAATAGTCGAGTGCTATCTAAATGTGGGCCAAATCGACGAAGCGATTGAATGGAGTCAACAAATGACCAAAACGTCTAATAATGTGTTTTTCAATCAAAACATTGATTATAATTACTTGAAATCTATGTCTGAATTTCCAAACGATTTGTCCTTTAAATCAAATGACACGAAGACTACGAATGAGATCCTCTGGGATGTGAAGGCTATGTATCACAAAACACAGTCCAAACTCTTCTCGTTATGTGTTTCACAATTAAATAATCCCAACGAAGACATCGAAAAACAATTCGAAGAACTAATTCATACAAATATAAACCCTTTGATAAAAATACCCCTTTTATGCAGTCCTTGTGTTATGAATCCATTCATTGATGTTTTGCATAGAAATGCCGTCGCATTGAAGACCATATCAAAGAATAACATTCAGACGAAGTCATCGCTATTGAGTCCAACGACAGGCTTTACGTCAACGAATGCGGGAGTTCTGGTGAATGCCATGACTTGGGCTCACATTTACAACCATTTGCCTCAAAAGACAACAAACAAAACATCAAATGCTTTGAATGAATTGAATTACATTTCGGCAAAAGTCGCGCGAAAACAACAAAACCTAAAGCTTTCGCAATCACTTCTATTGCAATACGCCTGCAATACCTGTGCTCTCGACTCAGATAAGCAACAGCACAGCCTTAAAGTGAATGACATTTCACCTCTAATTTCGGTGATTAAGGAATCGTTTAATGACGTCAATCAAACGGAACGACACATTAAACTACAGTTAGAGTCAGCGAAACTCATGTACAGCTTCGGTGACTCCAGAGCCGCGATCGACACTCTTCTCAACTGTACGTCCAATCTGTTGACCAAAGCAGACGACAAACAAACCAATGAATACATGGAAACAATGTCTCGAAGTTTGCAATCATTGGTCAAATATTTACAATCGGATCAGAAATATGTTGAGAACATGACCTCCGACTCACATCCGGCGCTCTCTTCGATTCGATTGCATCGATTCGATGACCTCAACGGTTGTGAACCAGCTTTGGGTCCGTCAGACACTCTCATCGGAAAGCTATTGCTCTTCAGCGTCAACTACTACCCAGCTCTGGCCAAGTCATGGTACGCGTTGGGCGCCTGGAGTTATCGGTGGGGCCGTAAGATGATTGACATCGAAGAGGACAAACTGGAGCACCGGAGCATCAGTAAGGAAGAAAACGCCTACACTCTCTACAAACTGTCCGCCACTTCCTATTTCAAGTACCTGCAGATGAGTGGACACACGGGCTGTGAGTCAGTGAACGCAACGCTCAGACTATTGAGACTTATTCTGAAACACGCGCCGGAAATGAGAGAAATCCTTGAGACAGGACTCAGTCAAACACCGACTGAGCCGTGGAAACACATAATACTTCAGCTCTTCTCCCGTCTCAATCATCCCGAACATTATGTCCGCCAAAGTATAAGCGACTTATTGTGTCGAATCGGTAGGGATTCCCCACATCTCATAGTCTTTCCCGCAGTCGCCGGCTCTCTGACCAACAAAAAGGATGATTACTTGTTTGATGCCATTCCCGGGAAAGGGTTTGATTGCGACGACACATATGACGAAGACTTTGATGTCGACGCTGTAATCAATGAACAGGAAGAGGAGTCATCTCTAATGCAGAACTGTTACGCAGCACTGGTAGAGACCCTGAGCCAACAAAACCCTCAATTGATTTCTCAGACGAAGACATTTGTTCACGAATTGCGTCGAATAACTGTCTTATGGGACGAGGTCTGGATTGGGACTCTTCTCAACCATTTGGGAGAACTCAAGAAACAGGTCTTGAGTTTTGAGACAGAAATCGATAAAATCAAAATCAATTTACTGTTGAGTGAAGAGGAAAAGGAGTTCATTATCAGAGAGAAACACAACATATTCTTCAGACGAATCATATATTTCCTGCAATTGACTCAAATGATTACAAGCGAAGCACCGGAAACACCGCACGAGTCGTGGTTTCAGAGATGTTTCAGCAAAACCATATCCGACACAATCAAATGTCTTGAGTCGTCGTCAGACCCCTCCCAACCCCAGCAGTGTTTGACTGCATATCAACAGTTGCTTCAAATCATCCAAAAGAAGGCAATAATGGCATCCAATGGTCGCTCACAACTGGTTATGGATAATATCAGTCCTATTTTGGCCGCTCTCGAGAACACTGTTATACCGATGCCGGGCCTGAGTGTGCACTCGAGCACAAGGAGTGCCACCACAACAATACAACGCGTCTGCAAAACAGTGATAACATTACACACGAAAACAAAACCGAAGAAAATCATATTCTTCGGATCAGACGGAAGACCCCATACCTATCTGTTCAAAGGACACGAAGACTTGCATTTAGACGAACGGATTATGCAATTCCTGGCGATTGTCAACAAAATGATTGTGAAGTACGAGACCAACAAACACGACAGAGTCCACTATAGGGCCCGACACTATTCGGTGACGCCATTGGGCAACAAGTCTGGTCTCATCCATTGGG
>JAQIXR010000177.1:0-42353 GCA_034700825.1 Quadroppia sp. Gr-Ori-00064 | reverse complement strand
AAGACAGTATCGATTTAAACGCCGATTATTGTTATGACAAACAATTCGTTCAATACTTTTTGCAACAAAAATATAAATACAACGAAAGTCTGAAACATTGAATGAGAAAAAAATGACAAACAATTAATTGCTGTTATTTTTTATCGTCAAAAACAAAGTATTTTATTTTAAAATTATTAAACATTTCTTTTGACAATAAATTCAAGAATTTTATAAATAATATGAGATTCAAATGAAAGAAGTAATAATTTTTTTTCTTTGATTTATTTTCTGATTAAACACAATATTTTCAAAAAAAAAAAAATACAAAACTTATTTAAAACAATACATTTGTAAACATGTGTTCAAACAAATTAATACAAGAATTGATATATTTATAGAACTAAGAGTGCATTTGAAGCAGTCGTTTGTATAACAATGTTGTGAATAATTAAATAAATTTCATTTTAAAACTATTTTCGATACAAATAATGAAATTTATATACATTTTATACATATTTTTGATCTATGTTTCCATCAGTAATGGGTTTGACATAAAATCTGATCAATTGGTTAGAGTTGACGGACAACTGGATGGGAATGGGTTACAAAGAGACCAGGAGTGTGGCGGTTATAATGTGGCCGGATATGGTGGCGGTTATGGGGGCGGTTATGGTGGTGGAGGTGTTGGCGGAGGTGGTAGTGATAAATGTATAAAATCAAAGTCTAATTAAATTGAATCCTTTTTTTTCAGGTGCACTGAATGCCCCTGGACGTAGGAGAAGGGTCAGAAGAAGACGTCTCGGATGATCAGAAATGTTAAATAATTTTTATGCACATTTTCTGTGACTTATTCAATGATTATAATATTTGTGTCAACTCATAAATAATGTTTTCTTCCAATGAGTTTAGCGTCAAATGAATAAAAAATAAATTAATATTTTTAACTATTTTTAGTTAAAGGAAAGACTTTAACGAATATAACAATATATAAATAATTGTTGAAAAATATTTGGTTTTTGTTGACAAATAATTCTCTCCAAAAGGGGTAAAGTATAACAATAAATCGAAACCCATTTTCAATGTCAAAAATGTTTTGAAATGTCTGTGCAAATGACCTCAAAGACATGGATCAGATGATTGTTTCGACTCAACAGCCATTGAATCGTTTGATAAACCAAGAATCATTTAAGCATTTAATGTCAGGGTTATATAATATAAGACTGAATTATATTCATTGCTATCAATAGAATATTAAATATATTTATGAATTGATTAATGAATATCAAAATCATTGATCAATACTTGAAATATAATTTCTGTTATATTTTTTACCGACAAATAAGTATTGAATTTGATTCGACTCATTCACTAACAGCTCTGACATTCAATTTTATCAATTATCACACACTTATACCAGGGTTAAGAGCACTCCAGTGATAAGAGATGTTCTTTATTTGCATATAAAGTGATTTTTTATATAACAAAACGTTATATAAAATCCAAACAAAAGTCATGTCTAAAGGAATTTCAATTTCAATATTACTCTTAATATTGAATACAGCGCTCAATGCCGGCGCTGTTAAGACAGACCTAACGATAGTAGACAAAGCGATTGGTGTGGATGTCGTCGACGCTGTCGTTGAAGTCATACAAAATGCGGTCATTTTTGGCAATGATTTTGGACTAACAAAACGACTGGCGTTTGTCGAGAGTCAGTTCGGCAACAGCTCCGACACATTTGCCCACAGCGGACAGGAATATAATGGTGGAGTTTGGCAGGTGGACAGTGATGTCAACGGAGCGTTCACTTTAAGCAAAAACAATACAGCCTTTCCGGCACTGACGGCACTCTATGCAAAAATCAACCAAACATTGAACATAGATTGGACCAAGGTGCAATGGACAGACTGTCGGAAGCCACTGGTCTCAGCATTGACCGCACGTCTGGCTCTGTCAACTAAAACAGATCCCATTCCCATGACTCTGGAACAACAGGCAGACTATTGGGTCAAGAACTTCAACAGCGCTCAGAGCAAAGGAAACGCACAGTTCTTCATATCACATGTTAAGGACATGGAAAAACTTAATAAATGCCGGGGCCGTATGGACCTGGCCATCGTGCTGGATGGTTCTGGTAGTATACAGGCGTCCAACTTTGACCTTGCTGAACAGTTCGTCGCAAACCTTATCGACACATTCAATACAGAGAGCGTAAACCTCGGGGTCATTATTTACAGCTCGAATGTCGACCTAATCGTTCCAATGGATAACAATCTGACGGTCGCACAGATGAAGGATATGGTGGTCAAAGCGGTCTATCCCAATGGTGGCACCGATACGGCCGCTGCTATCAAGATAGCCACAGATGTACTCAAACAGGCGAACATACGTGAGGGCAGTCCGAGAATACTATCGGTGTTTACGGACGGCTCATCGAATACACCTGTAGAAGATGCCGTGGCTTATGCCCAGGCTAACAATATAACCGCCTTCTCTATAGGCATTGGCGGAGACCTCAATCAGACACAGCTCTTACAGATCGCATTCCAAGACCAGAGCCATGTGTTCACAATGACTGACTACAAGACGTTGAGCGAGTCGTTTGATTTGATGAATGCCGTCACCTGTAAGATAACACAGCGCCCGGACATCAATAAGACCATTGAAGACCACTTGGATCAGAATGAGAAGAGATATTTCTGCTATAATCTGCCCTCTGATGGCGTCACCATTACTATCACTCCCACTGAAGGAAAGACAGAAAACTATTACTCCTATACCAGAGAAAACCCTTCGTCTGCACTGAATGACGGCTCGATCAGTGGTCAGGCGTTTATTGTATCCCAACCGCAATCAAAGCGCGTTTGCGTTAGTATTGAAGGCATTGAAATACATAACAATATTACGATACATACGAATAACGGAGACGTGACCGCAACACCAACACCTACCACTCAACCTACCCCTCAACCCACCCCCACTCCATCTCAACCTCCTATTGTCACCACTGATATTGCGGACGACTTTCTTCATATCGAGAGAAACGCCAAAAATATATCGGAAAATGCGTTTAAAACACTCAAAGACTATAACGCGATCGCAAACAAGATTTGCAATGATTTGAGTGATTTGTATCAAAGGGAGGATTGGATTTGTGTGGTGGGGGAAAAGGTCGAGATATCTGAGCATGGTAGGCCTAAGAATATGTTTCAGTTGGGATTCGAAATACAGAATTCATCCATATTTATCATAGTTAAAGTACCAGAAGAATAAATTGATTAAATTTCAACTAAATTTCAATAAAATTCAATAAATTTCAATAAATTTCAATAAATTTTTATAAATTTCAATAAAATTCAATAAAATTAAATAAATTTCAATAAAATTCACTAAAATTCAATAAAATCCAATTTTATTTTTAATGATTTGCACAGAATTTGTTTGAAAATAAATTTATAAATATATAAAAATATATAAATATTTTTTGAAAGATAAAAACACTTCATAAGTATTAATGATATAATAATAAAAATTTGAATTAGATTTGCATATAATTAACGATTTTATGACATAATTGAGATATCACTCAAAAAGATTAACGACAATATCGTGGACTTTACTCAATATTTATCCGAAATATATTTCAAAATCAATTTCATTATCAAAATCATTGAACAATACTTGAGAACAGAGTTTTACCGACAAATGAAGATTGAATTTGTGTTAAGATATACCAATAATAACTCTGACATTTAATGTTTTATCGCAGACTAATACCCCTGTGATAGCAATGTGTTTGCATTTGCATATAAATTGCAATTCTTTTGATTCTTAAACCCATTTTCAATCCAATGATAACAATAAATATGTTTAATAAGACATTATATTCAGTATTGCTGTTGGTATTGCTGAAGGCATTCCATACGAGTGCTGACGACACAACTGCCACTTCTTCATTGCCTGTCATTACAACACTGACACCCGTTGACAACATAACGGATCCGACCGAAGATTTAGCGAATATTGAAAAAAATGCTAAAATTATTGCCGAAAATGCGTTCAAAAATCTTCGCGATTATAATGCGATCGCAAATGAGATTTGCAATGACTTGAGTAAACTATACCAAAAAGAGGAATGGATTTGCATTGTTGGCGACAAAGTTGAGCTATCGGAGCATGGTAAGCTCAAGAATATGTTCGAGATAGGCTTCGATGTAGAGCAGGCGTCTATATTTGTTCTGGTCAAATTGTCTGACCAGTGACAACTCACCAATTATTATGGGTTTTAGTAATGAATATCAATTCAAATGATTATTAAAAACTTTGTTATAATTTTTGAATGAAATTTCATTAAATATTTTTTAAAAGTCTTTAAATAATTTATTATTGATTACTATAGAAAGTGTTGTTTTTGTATATAATATAATAAATTTAATAAACTATAAAATTGTTCAATAAATCAATTATTTTCTTAACCGCTCTCTACATATGGCTTGACAATGGCCCTGGTGTTGGGTCAGGTGGTTTGTGATGCAAATTAATATTGATTTGAAAATTGACAGAATTTTAGTACAAATTCAGAACATATTTTGTACGTAAATGAAAACATTTGTCAATAATAATAAGATATTACAATAAATTATAATATTTTTTATGTAATTTACATTTTTATTACATTTTGAAATATTTAAATAAAAATAATGAGTTTTAAATGATTTTAAACTTCTTTTAATTAAATCTAAAAATATTAAATTCAATAAAAGCAGTGAATTTATAATGAAAATATTAACACAAATATACGAAATATTTTATAATTTTTAGACTTTTTCGATCATTTTTAAAGCTTTTTTGAGTGCCAATAAAGGGGTAAAAGGAATAAAGGGGGTTTTCGAACATTTATTCCCGTCTCTCATTCATGAGATAAACGAATGATTGTTTTTTAATAAACTGAAGACACCTTTTATACCAATTTATTGACAAAATTTAATCTAAAGAATAATAACATTATTTGTAAACCCAGTTTCAAAGCCCAGTTTATACAGTATTAGTGCATAAAAAGAGCCTTGAGTTTCAAAATAATGAAAATCTTTTGATGAATGACACAATCAATTGAAATATAGTTACCATTAATTATATTGAAAAGTGTATGTTTAGTGCGATTTGAGTTTATTTGTGAATTGGCTATAAATTCAATGAAAAATGTTTACAAATATTGTATTATTTGATGAGACATTGAATAGAGAAAAATGTTTTTAATTTACTTTTTATTATTGTTATCATTAGTGAAGCAAAACATTTGCAGTGATTTAAGTGAACAACAATACAATGAAGTGAAGAATTCGAGAAACTTTACGGGAAAAGTCGTTTTGGTCACCGGGTCATCGTCTGGCATTGGCGAAGGCATTGTCAAACTGTTCTCGTCATTGGGCGCACAGGTAGTGGTCACCGGACGTAATAAGACAAAGATAGACAAAGTTGCTCAAGAAGTACAACGTCTGTCACCACAACGATTGCAAGTATGACTTAAGAGAGAAAAACATATTTTTATTATAAATATTAAACAAATTTATTGACAATTCTGTTGACAGCCATTGAAAGTGACGGCAGATCTGAGAGACAGTAAACAATTGAAGAGACTTTTGGATAAAACGATTGAAAGATACAAAAAATTGGATGTTTTAGTCAATAACGCCGGTGTTTATCCATTATCTCCCATCAATAGTCCAAACTTTATGCAGACCTTCGACGAGATATTCAGTCTGGATGTGAGAGCGTATGTGGAAGTCATTTATCGGGCGATCCCTTATTTGAATGAAACAAACGGAACAATAATTAGCATTTCGAGTATTTTGGGAATAATACCAGTATTTAATGAATGGATTTGTTCTTAAATTACATTAATCCTTGAATTTAATCCATAGGCCTCTCCATCGATGGCCTACTGTAGTGCCAAAGCGGCAGTCAATATGATGACCAAAGTGTTGGCGCTTGAATTGGGGCCAAGAATTAGAGTCAACGCAATTAAGTGATTAATACAACATATAATTGAAATGTTTTAACCAATTGATTCGTTCCTTAAGTCCCGGTCCAGTGGAAGTGGAAGCGATTCACTTTCTCGACAGAGTAAAGACATCCATACCTCTTAAGAGGTTGGCTACTCCTTATGACATCGCCAAAGGGGCTGTGTTTTTGGCGTCAAGTGATGCCAAACAAATAACTGGAACAAATCTGTTGATTGACGGAGGTAGTGTTCTCAACCACCCTGGATATCTCTCCCAATTCCTCGATGTCTAAATTGATTCATATCTTAATTACAATATGAACTCTGTATTAGTATTTCATTGCTGTCATGTGTTTGAAGAATAATTACTTTTTATTACACAGAATACAGTGAAAACAATTCTCGAAAATATAAGATATTTTTAAACATTTTTAAATGAAAAACAAATTATATTATTTTTTGTGAGAAATTGTTTATATATTATTGAATAAAATATTGAATAAATACTTATATTTGTATTATATATATATATTAATGACATTTAATATTCTGTTGAATATATTATAAGAACAGAATAAGAATTTCAATTATGAAGCAAAACATGAATATCTCACTATTGAGTCTTTGATCGATTAAATCATTGTATAAATAAGGATTGCATTGAAATATAAGAACTTTCAACACATAATCATCACATGAATTGTCTGGAAATTAAAACAAATTCCAGACATATATTACAGTAGAGAAGTATTTGTTAAACAATATTATAGTCAGTGAAATATTCTTGAAGTTTATAAATATTATAATATTTCAAATAAATATTTTATAAGAATTGTTTTATATTCTATTTCTCCTTGGTATGATTTCAATTCTTGATAGAATTACACTTCTCCAATTGTGTAGAATGTCTAACAATTCATTTCTGACTGTTTTTTGTTTAAATATTATTATATTATTTATGATAAAATACATTAAAATTATGAGTAAATGACAAGAAGTATAAAATAATACATAAATATTCTTGTGATTAAAATATATATAAATCACTATTACATCAATAGATAGAAATATGAAAACATTAACACATATGAGATATAGGAATATATATATAGTCTTATGAAATACTTTGCTATCAATGAGAAAATCATTCAATGTTTGCGATATTTGAAACAAATATTCATTGTTTGGTATTCTGATCGCAAGTAATCTTTTGTGCATTTGTTTCAAGATTTTTAAATATCTAAATATCATCTCAAAGTATGCAAATTGTGTGCAAACAAACCAACCGCTCACGTAATACATGGACAAAGGAGCATGGTGATGGAATTTCAATGATGAAAAGTCCAAAAGAAATATTTCGTCAAAGAAGTCATAGCCGTATATAATGGTTAACATCAATGAATACAGACTTATATGTGTTGTTAAGCACGCGATGAGCGATGTGTTGGACTTTCTTATATTATATCTCGCATACAATTCGTCCAATTCTTCGTGGAGTTCGAAAATGGTTTTCGAGATGTGTTTAATATAAGAATACGTTATCAAACATAGGATACAATATATGGAGAAAAATATTTTTATATATTTATAACTTTGCGAAACATTATTATTTAATGTGAAAACACTTAGAGTTAATAAAGCGGTAAATGTTGTGACCATAAGACCAGTGAATACAGTGTTTACTTTATTTTTATTACAACTGATTCCAAACGGAATTAATATATATTTAAACATTTTTTTGTGATTAAAATTAAATATTAAATAATGTTTTAAATAAATTATTTACAATTCATTAACAATTACGGAATGAAAGAGTTTTTCTATAAACTAAACGCTTTGAATAGCATATGACAAATGAAAACTGATTTTTGTCAATAAGAATCTCATCAAAATTTAATAACTAATTCTCTTCTCCAAAAACACTAATCCTTTACATCTTTACATATTAACGAGTATTGCATGAGATTATGATTAGAGACAGAGATAGAGATTAGAGATATTCTCTGAATTAATGAATAATATATTTGTTGTTTTGTCCGATAAATGACATAATTAATAAATAAGTGATATTTATAACGAAAATGATGTTCATAACTGACCAATGAACAATGACCAAGCACATTCACAGTTGCAATAATATTATACTTATTTTATTTTATAAATAATTCATGAAATTAAGACAAAATGATCTGATGTTCAGAATTGAAATGAAGAATATATTCTATTTACTATTTTTGTGCATTCATTTGTAAGACCTGAACGACAGGCGCTCATTAGTATTAAATTCTTATACGGATTATTTGATACAACTCTTCATTGAAGTCATAAAAATAATAAAAGATTTCTTGAAATAAAAAAAAATAAATTTTTCTTAATATAAATGTTATGACAAATAATGGTATAACAAATGAACTCGAATTTCATTTTATAAAATATAAGCATTTTTTACTGACTGTGCGCTCAGTCACTCATTACTAGACATCACAATTCAAAAATTTTATGTCGAATTGTATACTAAATAAGTAGACAATAGAGCTATCAATGGCACTATTAATGGCACTTCTATTATCTTATTCTTGTTTATAAATATTTTGTAAATATTTGAATAATAATAAAATTTAAACAATTATTTTAACTAAAACTAGAGATAGTTTTGCGAACTCTAGTTATAATTGTCTTTTAATGACAATTATTTATCAAATATCACATTGACTTTTGATATAACATTTCTAAAAATTTACCACAAATTATATGACGTTATATTTGATAGAAAAACAAGTGATGTAAACCTAAATTATATACTACATAATGTACTTTAAAGCTAAAACTTTTGCAAAGTTTTCACAAATTGTATTTATTTTTGATACACTTTTTCATTATTTAATCAGTTTTAATGAATCCGTTGACGAAAACTAACAGTGCTTACGGTTTAGCTGAAGGAGACCATTAGGAATGTTATAGACAGGAAAGGCTGTTCAGTCCATACACCTTATGTTCAGTCAAGAAAACATTATAATAAAAATAAAATAATTGAATAAAAGATAATTTGAAATAATTTTATTATTTAACAAAATATCAAAAATTATAATAAATTGAAAAATAATTATTAGATTTTATTTCATAAATAATTTAATTTATTTTTTAGAATTTTTTTGTAACTAAAGTATTATTACAATTAAGAAAGTTTGAAATATCAGTGATATGTTTGTGATTGGAGCAATGAAGGTCATCGACCTTGGTCATCAGGTCAGTCTTCACCAGCCAATAGTTGCCACAATCATTGCAGTCAAACAATTGATTCTTCATTACAATCCCATTGTCAGAGTTTGCCATCAAGAATGGCATAAATATGTCCTTGCTCAAACGTGACAGTGCCTTCGAATGTTGTG
The DNA here is from genome assembly GCA_034700825.1 of Quadroppia sp. Gr-Ori-00064. Taxonomy (NCBI): domain Eukaryota; kingdom Metazoa; phylum Arthropoda; class Arachnida; order Sarcoptiformes; family Quadroppiidae; genus Quadroppia; species Quadroppia sp. Gr-Ori-00064. The sequence goes on along the minus strand of JAQIXR010000177.1, from coordinate 32,981 downwards.
GCTCACTCTCGAAGCTCAGTGACACAGGTCTTTTAAACTGTAGGAGCGAGTCATTGGCAAAGCTGTCGCTCGTTATATAAGGATTATTACAGATATTTATATATAATGTTTCATTGGATTCGCATTCCATGTGAAACGCCTTCACCGGTATATGAGCTACGCTTGTGTGGCATATGTAGAGCCGAGTCATTTCGCACAGATATTCAAAGGCATTGTTACCCAAATCGACAATAGATTTGCCAAATATTAACATTGTATTCAATTTTGTTAACTCTTTGAACGCATTGTCCGGTATTTTAGTGATATTATTGTCCATGATTTGAATTTCGGTGACATTGACGAACCTTGATACTTCTTCGAACAAGGAATTGTCGTCCATTTGACTGAGTTTGGCATTTCCTGTGATATGTAGAGTCTTTGTTATGAAATAATTGGTCGAAAACGCATTCCTTTGAATATTAGTTAAATTTAAAGCGTTTTTAATCCAAATCTCGTCAAACGTAATGTCATTAAACGTATTGTCCGTTAATTCAGTTATCATTGTATTTGACAAATAGAAAAATGTGAAATGTTTTTCATTTGGTGCGAGACTTGCATTCATTCGTTCAAATATGCTTGGTAGGTTTATAGGCGTATTGTGCGTACAATATATCCTATTGTCTCTACATGTGCATGGTGTGATCAAGGTGGAGTTCGGACAGAATGTACTCGCACATATGAATGGCAAAAATCCAATGGCTATTAAAAGTGCTGTAAATATATTCAAATATAAAATATTTTATAACTTTTGAAATCATTTTATAAATATGTTTTAAATAAACTTTTTAAACATTTAAATAAAACACATAAATATCTAAATAATAAATACAATTGTTTTCAAATATAATATTAAATATAATTTATTGCTTACTTTTAATCATTATATTTTGAATAAATAAATGACAGAAAATTATTTTAAAATATTCTTCAATAATAATATTTTGCGACAATTTCTAACACATTAAACAATTTTTAATTCAATTTTAAATCCATTACAATTATCATAAAACATATGAAATAATTCTCAAAATTTTGTTCAATTGAAAAGTGATAACAAAGATAAAAGCCTTGCGTTGTTTCGGGCCTTGGAGTGAGATATTGAAGTGAATTGAATTTGATTTATAATTGATTGCATTTTGTGAATAAAGTCTAAAATTGTATTAAATTATAATCTTTTGTAAATAATTTCGATTATTATTATTATCACAAAATTTTAAAAGTCTTTAATATTTTTATTGCACTTAAATTAATGTCATTTTTTGCAAAAGACTTAAATTAAAGAAAGTTTTTCTCAAATCAATTAAAAAATTGTTTCAATGATTAGACAATACATTAATTAACTTCAATTCATATCAATTGTGTTATCGAAAGAATTTAAAAATATCTTTAAATATCAAAAACCATTGCTTTGTCTCAACGAAAGACTATATCAAAAGATAGTATTGAATGCTATTGAATCTAAACGTATAAATACTTAATGAATTCAAGACTCAATATTTCATAACAATTCTGTCATTGGTTTTATGAACACATCATATAATTCGCCTCAAATTAAATGTTTAAAACAATCATTTGTGGCTTACTGTTGGCCACAGCTATAGCCGACCCTATCAGCCCTCATGTGCTTCGCTCCGACACTCACGACACGGCATATATCATAAATGGCACTAACGCTAAATCTGGAGACAATCCGCATATGTGCTCATACCAGGCCAAGGTTAAAGTGCATGGGCTCGAGAAATGGGAGCACAATTGTGGCGCCTCCATCATCAGCAAGGAATGGGCGATTACAGCAGCCCATTGTTTTGACAGGAGGTGAAACATATAGAATATTTGAAACTATATTTCCTTTCAAACCATTGCTGTCATAAACTGTTATAAAGTATAAGAGTTTTAAAGACAACAAATTCGTTGTATTTTTTTAGAAGAAACTCCATATCCCTCGCCTGTGGCTCGACCATCGTCACTGACCCTGGTCAACGGTTCAACATCACGAATGTGGTCATTCACAGAGACTATAACATCACTTCAAATGACAAAGACATTGCACTCATACGAATTGATGGCCAGTTTGAGCTTGGTACAAAGCACATGGACAGCATCGAACTGCCCCAACAAGATGAGCCAATAGCTGAGGGCGCAGTGATCACGACGATAGGGTGGGGCTGGTTGGATGAGATGGGTAGTGAGAAACCAGTGATATTGCAGACATTGGACGTTCCCGTTGTGGCCAATGATGTCTGTAAGAGACTGTATAGAAATGATGGCAACATTACGTCCCATATGTTCTGCGCTGGTTTCGCACAGGGAGAAAGAGATGCCTGTGTTGTGAGTATATTAAAAAATTTAATATAATATAAATTATAAATATATTTTTAAGGGTGATTCAGGGGGTCCGGCGAAGTTGAATGGCAAACTAGTGGGTCTCGTCTCTTGGGGTCATGGATGTGCTCAGAAAAATTATCCAGGTGTATATACACGTGTGGCCTCATTGAGAGATTGGATTAAAGAACATTCAGGGGTTTAAATGAATTGCAAATAGTTTTAATAATAAAAATTTTGACAAAATATTCACTTTTTTTAAACTACTTTTCAATGGATATAAAATTACATTATTATTATTGGTCTTTAAGTCTCTCTGAGTCTGACATATAGAGCACCACAAATGAGACCTCAATATGATTTGAGATCAAGGCTTAGACTTAACTGATTTGATTAAGAGTAATGATTAGGTCTTACTGTAAGCTCATTGTCATTGTCAGTGATAGTGGGGATAAGGTATTAATAAATGAGATTTTGTTTCCATATATTAATTGTATTTATATTTATTAAAACATTTTATTTTCAAAATAATTTGTTTGCAGACATACAGTGAATGACAGCTATAGTGAAGTTCGAAAGGGTGTACAAAGTGTAGTAAATAGTTTCTAAACACAGAATATTGTCTAATGATTTTGAAACAGAATTTTGATATAAGAAATGAAAACATTGAAAGAAAATGATAAACAATTTGAATGAATTCAAACGACAATTCTCTGTGAATCAGATATTCATATATTATTGAAAGTCGTAAACAAATACAACCAATAATATAAGAACTTTTTGAAAATTGTTGTCAAATTATTCACTCTTTAAACACATTTCATACTTTTATTGCACTATAATAATAATAGAATTTATTTATTCAGTGATTAATATACACATAATGTATAACAAAATCAGTGAATACTTAGGAAATATATTTTATAATACAATTTGTATTCAAATTCTCTATTCATTACATTTCTATTAAAATCTCAACAATTGTTAATATTTGTTATGAAAACCTTGTAATCAAATTGTAATTAAAATTATGTATATAATTGACAAACATTTCTATATTTATTTATATTTTTATATTCTGTGATAGTTTTAATGCAAGAGTTTTTCCATTCAATTATAAATGCGTTCAATATTTCAATTTAAAAACTGTTTGAAAAATTGATTTTAAAATAACTAAATGTTTAAAAATTTTTAAGAATTAAAATAATCTAAAAATTGAATTAAAATAAAATATTTTGAGATATAATGTTTAGACTCAAAACTCATAGAATTGTAGAGATTTTCAATGATATAAGTGATAAACAAATGAGAGATCGAGTCATATATACGGCTCTCATTTGCTACATACAAATGGCATTTGGCATCACCTGCACGTCTGTGAGCCCCTGTCTGGTGGACATCAAGAACATGCACAAACAGAAGGACATGACTCATATCTTCTATTATAATTCAGTCAATTCTGTCGGATATATAACGGGAAGTCTTTGTGAGTATTCATTCAAAGAGTGATTTCTTCACTTCATTGCAATCTAAACACAATCTTCAATTTCAGGTGGATTTGTGTGTCTGAGAATAAGGCGTCAAATTCGCATAATATTCCTATTAGCACTGATAGGAACGGCACTTATATTCCTACCACACGTGTCTCTATATTTACTATACTTGTGCGGGTTTATCATAGGTGTGGGCGGAGGGTCTTGGGATAGCTGTTTCAACGTCTGGGTCATTGAATTGTGGCCCCAAAAAAGCGGTCCATTCCTTCAGTTGACACAATTCGCGTTCGGCATCGGTTCCATCATTGGCCCACTCATTGAGAAGCCATTTGTGATCGGAGACAATCACAACGACAGCCACAGAAATCATTTGGCCATTCCTTTCGCAATCATTGGCGCCGTTCAACTGTTGGGCGCAATATTCATGTCAGTTATGGTTGTGTTCAACAGATGTGAAATCATTTCACAAAATCAATTGAGTTTAAAAAACACTAAAAGTGATGATAGGCTAAGATTGCGCACCGATAGGTCCGGTGCGAAGGCGGTGATAGCGTTATGTGCACTTTGCCTTGCTGCATTCACGGCCTTAGAGAACTGTTACTTTCAATTCTCGCCGACATTCCACCAATACATAGCGCTGAGACTCTGTGCCCAACAAACAGCACTCATACTATCGGTGATGGCCTCATGTTTTACTATAGGCAGAGGTATATCCGTATTGATAGCCATGAGATTAACGTCCGAAACAATCATTACATATCATTATTGCCTGATTTTGGTCTCACTAATCATTCTCTTATTCGCACAAAATTCTTTACTTCTCATATATGTTGGGAATGTATTAATCGGTGAGTGCTTTGACATTCAAATACACATTTCATAGGTTTTGATCACATTATTTTTTTTATCCAGGGTTCGGACTGTCGGCGCTCTGGGCATCAATACTATCATTCATACATCAATACATAGAAATCACAGAACAAATAAGTTCAGTGTTCATCCTAACAGTGGGCGCCCTATCGACGAGCACCCCCTTAATAATCGGACCCATAATTCAAAGTCAACCAATGATTTTAATATATTTGCTCTCGTTTTGCGTTGCGGTCAGTGTTTTGGCGTACATATCGATGGTATTCATAGTCTATAGATTAAGTGAAGACAAATATTCAGTGAAAAACTTTGACAACAATTGCTATACAATAGAACTCAAGTCGACGTCAATTGAGATACAGTATATCAACGCTATTGTGAACCACAGCAAACATATCATAAGAGGAGAACTTCATTAAAATATTTTGTTTATTATAAATACTGTATTAAAATAAAGATTTTTCTGTGAGAATTATTATTATTATTATTATTATTATTATTATGGTTTTTAGTACCAGGGTTACTTTTTGTTATTTTTGGTAGGTCTTGTGCTAGGTTATACTGTATGTGATTAAATATTACTCTTCAGACGAAAGAAATTATTTAAAATATTTTTTTGATTAAAATCTCAATGATATTAATGGTGATAGAAATTGAAGAACAAATTATATAAAACACAAAAACTCCGATATAATCATCGAAAAGCAATTCGTGAAAATCATTGTCTTTTAATGACTTATTTGTGGCAAAAAAGCGATCGATTTCTATCAGTTCTGCTCTTAATTGATGACCAATAATACCTGTTGTTATGTATTGAGATATTCTGTCAAACAATTGAAATATAATAAGAAATAACTTTTAAAAACATGTGAAAAATACCTGTAATTTAGTCTATGTCTGAAACTATTATTCAGCCGTCGATTGGATGCGATCACTAATGAAAATCCGCCGAAAATATCCTCAAAATAATTGAATTGAATGTCAGGCTTTAGTATAGCTTTGAATTGCTTTATCGCCTGTTTAAGGGGGACCTCTGCAAAAAATATTGCATCTTTGCCTTCGGACACCCTTCTAATTAAAGTCTCATTTCTAAGTATTTCATTCAGTTTCACAAATATGACTGAATTTGAAGCCATTCCCTTAACGATAGCATCGTTTAACTGTTTGTTACCCTGGATCACTTTCTTCAGATACATATCAAGAACCAAGGTCATATTTGATTCATATAACGCCTGCAAACTATTGATTCTATCGATTCTTGTCTTCACATTCAATTGTGCGATGAGTTTTGCAGAGAATTCAATGTTTATAATGAATACACAGAATATAATTAAAGTCATTAAGACTTTGAATGAATTTAAACGAATTATTTGTTTGAATATAAGGTCTGAAAAAAAAATATTTCATTTATTTGATAAAATAATGTAAAACAAACAAACCTTTGGTTATGTTTTTGATGAAAACTTTGACATTTGTTTTAATGTTTTGGTTTTCATTATGAATAAAAGTGACAAAAAATGCAGACAAAAGTAATGTCATTATTATTGCCATTAAAACAATTATTATTAATAATAATAGACTCCAATCAAACGATTTGATAAACGAGAAGATATTTGATTGAAATTCTGGTCTTTCAACAAATTTAACCATATCTTTCTCATGATTATAGGGCACAGAATAATCCAATACACCCTCAATGAATGGCTTTTCTTGTGTCAAAAGCCATGGACTGAATATAATGTCCAACTTTTATAATAATAAAATATAAATAACTTTATATAGAAATAAAATAACTTTCTCTTACATTATCTCTAACATAATCCATGTCATCGCAGATCTTAAGCATCAGTGAATCCTTTGTGGTGTCAATGAAATAGTGGGAAATATTCAATGATTTTGAGACATATTTTAAAAGATCACAAGTTATTCCTTTACAGTCGGTGCCCATTATGTCATAAATCCATGGCTTGTGTGGAAAGATAGCAATACTTAAATTTAAATACATTTTTAAATAATTTTATTGTAAAATATTTTTTACATTTAATGAACGCTTAAAAACACATTTAAAATGCAAATTAGATATGAAGAAAACATTCACTGAATTTCGAGTGAATTCAAAAAAAATTATTTTAATATTCAATATAAAAGTGAAATATTTTTTGTTAATATAAAACAAAAAGTAAAATCTTTTAACAAATTTTTGTATTAAAATTTGAAAACGTTTTTGTGACTTATAATCATAAAGACATTTATAATCATTTTTTATGAAAAATAATAAATTAAATGTAAAAAGAAATTCACATTAAATGAAATAGTGAATAGAATTGTCTTTATATGAATTGTGGGAATGTTTGCAACATTCAAAAGAGACCAAACGGACAGTCAATCATATCTGAAAACTAAAACTCAATTAGACTTCATGTGGTTTTTTGTCGTTAAAGAAAAGGTAGTTATTTATAAAAATTGATTTTGAATATCAAGAATATAAGACAAAATGTTTATAAAAAATTGATAACAAATTTGAATTGAATTGAATGAATACAAACGGTTTTATTGAATAGAATTAGACATGAGTTGATGAGTGATTTTGGTCAGACCACTCATGCCATTCCCAAAAGGGTGTATTTGTTTGGCATTTATTGGCATTTATTATAATATTCTCTTCAAAAAATCGTTGAACAGCGGTTCACTACATCCCGGGGCATACTGTCATTCGTATACATATGATTGAGAACTCAAGTATGTGCCGGTGCTTACCGGTAATGACACAACACTTTCAGTGACAACTGTTTTATAAATAAATAAATAATTCAAATTAAAATAAATTGATTTTTAATCGATAAAATTCTTTATTAATAATTGATTTTTTGTTATCTTATGAACAGTTCGGTTGCACTACAGGTGTGTCGGCACTGATAGAAGTGTATGTCAAGTGTTTTAGTCATATTTAGTGCCACCGAACTGTGTGTTAATTAATAAGAATCCAATGAAATCGTTATCAAAGAGAATATGGTATAAAAGAAGACCTATTTGACACAAAATACCATTCAAGAGATAATCGTTTGTAAAGTTCTTGAGAATAGAGTCAAACAAATGAATTCTTTGTCAGTTATCGTATTGTGCTTTGCATTCACTTTTGGTATGTTTTGAATGAATTTTAACAGTTTATATATTTGCAAACATTTCAGTGAATTGTATGACTTGTGGCAGAAATGGTGTTTCGAATAGCAATCAATTGAACGATGATTTGAATTGTTTGCAAACGGGAATCAATGCCACCGAAGGCAAGACTGACGACGAGATCTATAATATGACACAACAGGCCTTTGGAGGTGGCTTTGGAAGGGCTATGGGGAGAGCAGGTGTTGCCGCTCAGGTCGGCTATACCTGTTATCAGCAATCGTATGGATATTTAGCCGGACAGTTGGGACAGGTGTTGGTTGACCCGGGAGAGAAGAATCAGTTGGCGAAGGCCAAGAGTGCAAAAGAGAGGTCAAATGCAATCGAAGAAATTTATGAGTATTCTATGGTTGTTAAATGTGATGAGGACTGGAGGGTCAATACGTTCCCAAAGCAGTTGAATGATTCTGTTTGCAGCGAAAGTGACCAATCTCAATATGAGAAGTATGTGGCCGATTACCAGGCAAAGTTAACAATACTAAATGACACGGTATTTGTCAACAAAATGGTGTCCTCTGAGAAGAATCCAGTGGTCGCCGATATCATGAAAACGGTTCGTATTTGTTATGAAAACTTAATTTCTTTAAACCAAAGAACAAAACCAATTGTCTATCACATAATGTCTTTCACTATGAGTGTCACTGAAAGCAATCATGTGTTGGAAAATTGATTTCATGGCAATCATTGCAAAGACATTGATTTCATTGAAATATATATTTTCTAATCATAAATATCCCCCTTAGAGAATGGACACGTATCAGGGTATGTTCAACAACGCGCTCACCTGTTGTCAGGGTATGTCCCCATTGGCTGAACAGTGCAAATGCATTAGACTACAGGCCTATGAGTTGGACCGACTCTTCTATATGCTTTCCTATCCGAAACTACTTCCACAACAACGACCTCTTCGTGGATAGGGTTATGATTGTTATCAATGCGTAAAACAAATGGAAATCAATTTTAGGAATTGTATGAAAAGTTTTGTTTGTTTTGCAGTTTAAATAAAATTATTTATTATTCATGTCTTGTGTTTTGAAATCATAATTAAATTAATAAAATATATTTTCAATTATTTTTGACTAAAAAAATATTTGTTTCTATTTTTTGTTAAATTTACATTCAATTGAAAATTGGTTTTGTTTTATATTATCAAAGAATAGGTTAAGAAAAACTCTTTCCATACAAACTATTATTATATACATGAATCTCAATGCTATAATCGTATGGAACAATATTTCAGGCAATTGTTGATTGATCTCTAATTGAATAGCGATTGTGTTGTCGTCTTTGATGACAACTGTCTTAAGAGCAGTTCCTTTAGTGAATGGCCTCTAATGTTGACTATTGTATCTGTCAGTGCAATGTCAGTTCACAGTCAGTGCAACCAAACTCTTCGTCTCAATAATACTCTATTATTATTATATAAATACTTAAGCAATGAGTTTGTAATGAATGGAAATGTGGTATAAAAGTGGAGTTACTTTTTGGCAAAAATCTATTCAAAATATTTTTTCAAAATTCATATACAGTAGTAAATAATGAGTTATTCGTTGCATATAATTATATTCTGCTTTACATTCACTTATGGTATGGTTTGAAAAGAAAATGATTTCAAAACAAAAACTTTTAAAAATGTTTTAATATTTTCACACAATTAGTGAATTGCAATCAATTGTCGGACGACTTAAAGTGTTTGCAAAGCGGAGTGAATGCCATCAAAGACAAGACAGACGAAGAGATCTATAATATGACACAACAAGGTTTCGGCGCAGCGTTTGGAAAGGCTCATCAAAGAGGGGACAGTGCGGCGAAGCTCGGCTACACGTGTTATGCCCAATCATATGGATATTTGGCCGCACAGTTGGGGCCAGTGGTGGCTCATCCGGGAGAAAAGAATCTGTTGGATAAGGCCAGGGATGAGAACGTGAGGTCAGATGCAGTAAAGAGGATCAGGGCTTACGGACAGTTGGTTACATGCGACGAGGACTGGAGGGACAAGACGTTCCCAAAGAGGTTACGTGATTCTGTGTGTGGCAGACGTGACCTTGCTCATTATGAGTCAAGGCTGGCTCAATACCAGTCAATGTTAGCAAAGCTTAACAATCAAGGGTTTGTCACTACAGTCGTGTCCGCTGAGAAGAATCCAGTTGTCGCTGATCTCATGAAAACGGTTTGTATTTGTTATCATATCTTAATGTTTGTCCAATTTATTGATTGGAAATGATTTACAATAAAGTGCTTATATTTTCAGAGACTCGACACATATCAGGGTATGTTCAACAATGCCCTCACCTGTTGTCAGGGTATGTCCACATTGGCCGACAAATGCAAGTGCATTAAACTACAGGCCTATGAGTTGGACCGACTCTTTTATATGCTATCCCTTCCGCACCAACAACGACAAGTGAGGCGACATCCGGGTTCGAGAGGTAGACCATCGAGGGGTTGGTCGGGACCGGTATAGTTATCGCACGACAGACATCATAAAGATCATCCCCTGAAAGGATTTTTTACTAAAGTTATTTCAAGTGTTTATAAATGTTTTGAACTTTTAGTTCAATAGATATTTATATTTATATTAAAACTCAATTCTATATCACTTTTGCCTTCATTTATGAATCGCTTATCTATTAAATTGAATTGCAATACACTTTACATCAATGATCAAAAGAATTTTAAAGGGGCATAAAATATGAAATATAATTTATTGTTATACTCCTTTCACAGGGGTATATAATATACCGTATATTTAACAATTTATTATTTATTGAATTTGTTCAATAAAAGTGATGCAAATTTTGACTAAAAATGAGAAAGTTTAATGAATTTTTGATTTATTTTTTTCAAAAATACAAGAATTGTATTATATTATGAAAACTCTCGCCTATGGTATGACATCCCATAGTCGAGAACCTCTACATTAAAATGTATATAATTTAGTCCGACCTTCACGTGATGTCAGACTTGTATTTCTTGTGACAAACGCTTTATTAATGTTTTTGAATGAAAAAAAGTTTTTTAGATTTTATTCAAACAATAATACAATGATTACTTTATATGACAATAGAATAAATATTATATTCAATAAGAATATAACAATATATTCACAGCAGATGTGAATCAATATTTTGAGCAGATTTTCTCATAAAATACAAATCATTTATTATATTAAAAGTGTTTCATAACTGATATAAAAGTTGCATAAATTGTGTAAAACAACATTTCTTTAACGAAATATTCATTTGAAATTATTTTAATAAATAAGTATTTTTTAAATTAAATTTTTGAACAATATTTTTGAAGTGAAATACAATTTGTTTTTTAATTGAGTGAATAGTAAATAAATATTCGATTACAGCGACTATGAATCGGCCGACATATGTGTGCTGTGTTTGTGGTGACAAAGCATTCAGTAATTCATTTTCGTTCAATATTTAAATATTTTTTTTATTCATATTAACTATAAGTGTCCATAAAAATAAATTCTATAGTTTTGATAAATATTTGATTATTTTATATAACATATAAAAAATGAATTCATTTTCAGATAAAAACTTTGGCGCCTTTTCATGTGAATCGTGTAAATCATTTTTCAGAAGGAATGCCATAAAACTGAACGTAAGAATAATTCTTTAATATTCTTTATATTGAAATACATATGAATTTTGAGTAATATTTGTTTTGCTAAACAAATAACAGAGAATTGAATGTAATTTCAATGGCGATTGCAAGATGAACACGAGAACAAGGTCATTTTGCCGGTCATGTCGATTGGCCAAGTGTTTTGCTATTGGAATGAGACAGGTATTTATATTTTTATTACTTGCAATTCAAGGCTATTTGTATTACGGTTTGAGTGAAGAATTGGATATTTTTGTTCACTTTTTGCCATTTGACAAATAATAGCAATTCTATTGTGATTGCAATCTATTATTATTGGGAAATACACTTAAATGCCTTTAAATATATAATAACTTTTATGAATGAATTTTACATTTTTTTATTAAAATTTATTTCCCTTTTTTTAGGACAAGGTTTTTAAAAATAAAGACAAACAAAGAATAGACAAAACCGAAGACAACTGTATAAATAATGTTAAGAATAAAGACCCGGGTTATAATCAAGGGATGGTATCCACTGATGATATATTATGCGATTCATTAGATTTTAATTCATTTAATAATAGTATTAAATATTTATAAAAATGTTTATAATTTTAATATAAAATTAATTCATGTTTTTCTATACCAAAGGGAAGGCATATATAGCGGAACCGTTGCCGAAAATGAGCGGCAAATTCAATACGAATGAATACAATCGTTTACACGAATTGTTCACTGCTTTGAATATAAGCAAAAATGCAGTTATGGTCGAAAACAGTGGACAACCCATACATAGCTATGACGTGCTGTTTATGCTCGTGGAACAGGAGATCTGTAATCTCTTGGCGATGACCAGAAATATAAGCTCATTCCGTTCGATGTGTTGGAGTGATCAGGTGAGCTTGCTCAAGTATGGCTTCATGGACATCTTCTGTATGCGAACTGTGCTCTCATTTGACTTCAAGTCAAACGTCTGGACAATTGATTTGGTATTTAATGACAGAATATATTCATTAAAATTGATTCACTTTTGCAATAATAAAGCAATTCTTTTGACCATAAAATTCTTGTATATATTTTAGGGCAATAATCAATGGCTTCAATTGAATGTGGATATGGATAAAGAGGACGGGGATATACTGCATGTGACACACTTACAACATTTGAAGACCTTTGGACGGGAATGGGATTATGACACGTGCATAATTGATCTGGTATATTCAAGCAACTATTTGACCAAGTTAAGATAATTGCAATTCACATGCTATAGTTGACAGCCATAACCCTTTTCAATCCGGATCGTCCGAATGTCACTCACAGACGATATGTTAAGTATGTTTTGTAGCAAACAATAATTGAATGCATTTTTTTCTAATAAATATTTTCTGCGTTCAAAGACTTCAACGACAGATGTATTTGTATTTACTGCAGAGATATCTACAGTTGAAAACTGGTTGTGACTGTCATTCAACGGACAAATTGCAGCGACTGTTGAACTGTATGGACGACATGGATGTCCTTAACCGCAGTCGCATAATATATCCCTGCGATAAAAGAGAGAGTTTCGGACAATTACTAACAAAACAACTGAAATATATATGACTTATACTAAACGATATCAATGTCTACCAAACCATAAGACTCGGGAACTGTCAGAGAATTAGGGGCACAGGTATTAGCATTACTGGCGATGCCTTTAGAGAGGGATCACTTGACTATGTGTTGATATAATTTAAAAACTAAAGCCAATAAAAACAATGCGAAATAACTTGTGATTAAAGTATAGATTTTGGAAATCCGTTCTTTAATCCGATTCTTTGAACTAAGGGCTGGACCTAAAGTGAGTCCAAGAGAGCATTTCCTCACAAATGAATCAATTATTACTAAACCTTATAAACAGGCTTTGAATTACAAAGCGTTTGTTCTTCTATTGGTATTTCCGATGAGTTCTTACATTGAATGTTAAGTCAAACTCAAAACACATTTTCATTCACATCCTCTGCCATAAAGTTGTGTCTATTTTTATAATCACTGTTTCCATAGATGTTCTAAAAATACATTTCAGTACTGATTGTGTGAAACGTATTTCCAAAGTGAAAACAAAATAATATTTTTAATAAAAATGTGAACAAAAAATACTTTTATTTTAAATGTTTATTAAATTATAAAAAAATTATTTTTAAAATGAATAATAACAGAGAAAACGATTCGAGTCTCGAATGCAATGATAGTGAGCTATCGCTCACAGATCTGCCAGAGGAATGTCTACGTCTGGTGCTGTCACACCTGCCAGTGTTGGAGAAGTTCCGTTTGGAACGGGTCTGCAAACTATGGCAACACATAATATATGACATACAGCCGGCCATACGGTTCACGAAATACAACAGCACTTCACAGGCCATCAACTATTGCCGGGTGTATGAGCACAGGGTGACGAACGACGATTGGATACCACAGCTGATGACATTCGGCTCCCGTTCCCGACAGTCGCCAATCAATCTATCAGTGCTCGAGAAAGTGCTGCAAAAGATGGCCAAAAGTATCCGAATATTGAACTTAGACTTAGCTCTCATTAACGATGAGGTGTTTGAAGTGATTGTCAACTATTGTCCGCATATAACGTGTATATCCCTGTCCTCAAGCACTGGCATCACTGACCAGTGTCTACATATATTGGCCAAACATTATGCTAAATGTTTAGCCCATATCAACCTCCAGTGCGCCGCCAATAGAGCCGTATATTTTACAAGCGATGCCTTAAAGCAATTGCTATCGAACTGTCCGCACATAACTGTCCTCTTTTTAGCCTCAATTCGTTCGCAAATGTCTTATCGCTTAAACATTTCACACATAGAGTTGATGTCAAACATTGAACACCTGAGCGCACACATACCCGACGCTATGATTGGCCGTAGAAGTAGAGATTACGTGCCTTTAGGGCCGGCACAGACAATACCAAAACTGACCCGTCTTATAGTGGATGGCATTATATACAGTGAGACAACAGTTGACAGACTTATACAATACGTATGTCTTTTAACACAATTAAAGTGTTTAACACTTTATACAAACTTTGAGACACCTCTGGACAGAGTGCTCATAACGCTAGCACAGGGCTGTCCAGCGTTGGATGAGCTGCACCTAATGGTCAGCGCCATAACCGTCACCACAATCGAAGCGTTGAGCTATTTTGATCACTTACGACACCTCGACTTTGGCCTATGGAAGCCATTCGAGACGGGGCTCATGACCCTGACCATAGCGCCACTACAGCACTGTCCGAATCTACAGGTGTTGCGACTGCACAACCTGTTGGTGACGGACGTATTCCTCGATTCTATTCACACCTATTGTCCAGAATTACGTCAAATATATTTGCATAATATGTATGACATAACCGATAATACCTTACGTTCCCTATCTATGTGCCGGCACCTAAGGGTCATACGAATGACAGGTGTGGCCAACATTGCCACAGATGTGACCGAAAACGGTATAATACACCTGTTGAACACGATGTCAACACTGGCTATACTGGAAATACCCATTGTCTTCGACATCACTCAAGACTTGTATTCAAATCTCATTATGTATTCAAAAAAGTATTCAAACAATTATTTGTGTTTTATTTGTGGAGAAAAGGGTTTGAAATTCAACGAAAAGTTGGTTCAAAAGTTGAGCCAAAAGTTTAGCATTCGTTCAAAAGTTTGAAAACATTTTAAAACAAATAATTCATTCAAAAAAATCATTGCTTTATTGAAAAGCATTACAAACTTTGACTAACACTTTGACTCCGATTCAGCCCCTGATTGCAGGGGACGTACTTTTTGCACAAATCACGTAATTGTTTACAAATCAATTGCTTTAAAAGTTTTTTTCAATCATTGTCTCAATCATGGCTTCGATGGTAATCATGAATGACATCATCGATGATAATAATAATGATAATCGCGACGAAGAGGTGGCCGACGACGAAGAGGACGTGGATCTGATGGATGTGACGACTGAAGACATTAACTATAACTTCATTGAAGACTTGATTCAATTCACTGTCGACTCAAATAAAAGCCATTTCAATGAATTTGATCTCAAATTGAATGAAGAACTCATTGAAGAGATGCTGAATAGGGATGACAGTGAGTGTCGATCAATGAAATACCCCTTAAGTAACTGTTTGTCCCCTTTTCGACAGTCAATCGGGTGCTGGACATCATCGCCGATGATATGAACCAAACTTCAGGTCAGTTTTGGTAATAATTATTGATTTTATTTGTCTTTTTTGTAACCATTTATAGATAATAACCATTCATGTGATGTCCACTCAATGGTCACATCCGATGACAATCAAAAACCCAAATCAAAGTCAAAGCGCAAAACAAAATCAATTTCAAAGCCGGGAAAACAGTTGAGATTTTTGGCCCAGAAGTTGGGGTTAAATATAACCCGGAATAAAAAAGACCACTTAAATGATGGCAACGTTATCGGCAATGCGTCTAAAGTACAGACGCGAAGCAAAGCCAAGGAAGCGATCGGTGAAGAAATCCATACCAATTGTGATAATCATATGACACCAAATGTGAGCCAAAGTGTGAAAAGAGATCCCAAAAGTCGATGTTTGACAGGAAATGCCTCCAAGACATCAATGGCCGGTCAATCGATGGCAAACATCGCCTCTAATGACAAAAGTGGCCAAACATTGACCAAACGGTCACCAAATAAAGTGACCCAAAGGTCTAAACCTCAAACTGTTAGCAAAAGATCTGATAATTTGGTTCAAAAAGTGCCGAAAACAGGCCCTAAGAGTCGGAAACAGACATCAAATGAATGTCAAACTCAAAGTAAACGACAATTGAGTCAAACAATCACTTCTTCGCCAAACAGTCAAAGAAATTATAATTTAGTGATCAATAAATTGAGACAAAAGGTCACCGAAAAAGTAAAACAGCGCCGAAGTCTTGGCTATCAACCCGAGGACCTGTGCGTCAAATGTGGCAAAATAGTGAGAAAACGCAAAACATTGAATCAAATGTTGGACAAACTTTTGAAGAAAAAGAGTCTGAAATCAATGGATATTTTATTTAAAAATAAATACATCAATATATCTACGAATAAGATATCGGCGCCGAAAATGAGAGTAACTATAGGACAGGTAGTTATAAAAAAATAATTTCATTGTTTACTGAATGTTAAAAAGTCTTTAATTGTGTTTAAAATAGTTTTTTTTGCAAATGATATATACGTTATAATCGTGTTTGAAATTAATTAAAATCTCAATTCATTATATATTTTGTTTGTAATTATATTTAATATTTATTTTTGGTTTGAATTTTGAAAATTTTTTTATATAAAAACTACTTTTGAAACAAATAAAATACAATTGAAAAAACGTTTTCAAAGTTTTACATTATTTATAAATTAATTAAATAACTAAACATTTATTTCAATCATTTAAAGTCTAATGAATTTTTCTGCGAATTTATTCGTCAGTAAAAAAAATCTGAAGAAAACAATGAATATCTGTTTGAAGGAATTGACAAAAAGAGGACAAAATTATTAATAATTAATTAAATATGAAAACAATTTCTACTGTACTCTGAATGCCGTCATAGGAGTCATAACGAAGTAATGTCCGCACGAAATGCCGACCAGTATTTTATTGTTGGACAGCCTTTCCATACAATTCATCAACTATTATGAGATGAATTTGAAATGCATTGAAACATAAAATATTTGTCATTCCGTTTCCTTACCTTCAATTTGGTTCTGGTGTTAATGACAGTATTATTCCTAACATAGACTTTAGACAAGAATTTATAGCATTTCAATGACTCGCCATTGATTGAAGCCGTCAACAAATTGATGAACACGTAGGCCAGTAGTGATGTGAGGCACGAGTTGGCCACACATGCCTTCAACAAGATCTGCATCTTCTCGAATAGTGTCAATTGAAGGAACAGTAGATTGATTGGTGTCAGCGATGAGAAGAGACCGAAGAAATACTTCTTCCAAAACTTGTTGTGAACAATGACTTCATTGCAAATGTCATTGATTTCCGCAATCACTCTATGATAGCGTATTTGTAACCTCTTGTCAATCACTTCGTTCAACATTTTCATCGACTTATATCTTATGTTTGGTTTGATTGTAATGTTCTCTATGTTCTTCGCCAACAACTTGAACCGTATCTGAAGATAATAGCATATAATGAAGAAATAGAAGAATGAGTTCATTATGATTGAGACCATAGATATGTGGACTACAATACAGAACAGAGACACCAATAGACGATATTTTATGAATTCATTAAAACTATGGCTGAAGAAGAAGGGAAATCCCAGCGCAATGACCACAATGAATGCGTTGATAATATTGCTGAAGAAAACAAACGCAAACTTTCGATACGTTTTGATTGTTTTATAAAATTTTTGTTCAATATATTGATTGCTGTCAAAGAGTTTTGCATTACTTTTGACATTGAATTTAATTGTGTTTATAATGTCTGTCCACATATACTGTCCTCCTCTACGGCTGCCGTCACTGAAGCCAAAGACTGTCATTATTCTGATGATGAACAGGGAGTCAATGAGTGACATCAATAGGAAGAACACCTTTACTTCATCGAAATATTGGATGACATTTATTATAGGCATTTGTTTGTCACAAATGTAGTATTGGTCGACAATTACTGACAAACAGTTGATTACATTCAAGGTATGAATGATTATAATCGCCATTGACTTCACTTTACGTCTTATATGTCGTTGAGATTTAGATAAAAATGTTTTATTTAAATCAAATTTACAAATCATTCCATAGCTGTACAGGTATTTGTCGATGTCGTACATACCCGACCGCATCTTCACTCTCTGTCGTCTCATATAATTAATTGTAATTTTTTTAAACATTTTAAATAATTTTTTAAACACTTTATTCTATAAATTCTTTGATGAAAATGTTTTTGAAATGATAGCTATGTTTATATAAATGGATCTCAAATTCAATATTCATGTCATCAAACTTTGGAAAATATTTGTCTTTCTTTATACTAATTATTAATGTTTTTATTTCATTATTGATTTCTATTATTCAAACTTAAACTCAAAATAAGTTTTTAATTAAAATCTTTAAAAATAATATTTATTTTCATAGGAAATAATGTTTGTTATAATGAAAATATTTTTAATTAACTTTTTTGTTTTTCATGAACTTTAAGATCAATAAATTTGAGTTTTTTATTGTTTTATTGATTAAAAAATATGAAAATTTGTATAAAAAACAAAAACATCGAAATTATTTAAAATGAGTTTACAAATAATTATCGAAATAATAATTAAAATCTATTTCTCATTCACCGCCTCATAGGAAGGATTCCTAACAAGGTTTGCTTCAATGTTATCCAGGAAATCAATGTTCAATGTCATTTCAACGAATCCAAAGGGTTTCACATCCAAACTCGTCTCATCCAATACCTCACTGTCCAAAGGGTTTGTATATCGAGTCTCAAAATAATCCGAACTAATTGTGTTGTAATCACTGTCAGAGTCATTGCACTCATGATTATTAGCCGTGTCTTTGACAGAAGACAACATTAGGCGCCGTCTCTTATACTTGAGTACGTAGAATATCATACATATAATGATGGAAATGGATATAAAGGACAGGAGTGCCAACACGAGTGCACTGATCTCTATCTCACTTAATTCACTGCCACCGTCACAGCGTTGCAACTGATTACGATTAAAGCACAGGTATAGGCGCTGGTAGTTATAACTGTTTGCACAAGAATTGACAGAATGTTCATTAATGGGCTGATGGACAGTCCGTTCGCGAATCCACGTGTGATTGGCCGCACATTTCAGCACATATTCACTTATGAAGACATTTTTTGGCTCACATTCGGTTAGGTATACATAGACTGGACTCTCTTTGACCACAATATGATAGTTAAATATGGATTTATGGCTGTATGTCAGTAAAGAGGGACAGAATGTATTGTTGTCTTCATTTAGTGATATATTTCCAATCGATTGATGTATTTCTTGAGTTTTTACGACAAAAACATAAAACTTAATAATGATTGCAATTATTAATGATTGCATTGTTTTTATTATATTTCAAATACATTTTCACTTAATTAATGAATATTTACAATAAATGCGAAAAACGGATTCAAATTAAATACTGAAATATATAAAAATTTTACTAAAAATGAAATATTAAAGGAAATTAAACGACATTTCCGTAGAATATATAGAGAAAAATGTCGTCAAATTAATAGTAAATTGAAATTTTAAAAAATATTTTTAAAGGAAATGAATAAAAATTTCTTAAAAATCAATTCTAAAAATATATATAAAAATTACAAAAAATATATGAATTTTTTAGACATTTTGTCCAAAATTCGTAGTTATTTCATAGCATTTATACCCAGAGCAGAAAATAATTTGTTTTTGAATAAATGATTTTTATTATTATTTATAATCAATTGTTGGCCAAAAATATCATTATTAATCTTAAAGTCCTTTTCGTTGTCCGTCTGACAGCCAATGCTGTCCGTTAGCAACGGAATGGTATTTCTTCGCATCAACTGTTTCGGTGAAGATCTCTTAACCGGAAATGAATTGCTGCTAAAAATGTCATCATTAGATCCGGTGATGTCTTTACACATATCATGGACAACATCGGCGGCAATGGTTTGGCTATTCTTGCGATAAATATCAATCAAACACCTCAACAGTCGGGATATGTGCGGGTATTTGCCATAATAGCTGTGCCATTGCTTGTGCTCATCGCCAGTGGTCACGAGAGCATAGTCTTTGCTGCCATAACGTTGCAGTTCTTCAGCCATTTCCCAAATACAGTGCTCTCGACTGCAATCAAAGCCCAACTCATTCTCATGTATTGCAGACAAGACTTGTTTAGTCATTTGTTCCGATTCTTTGCATTTGTTCTCTTCATATAAAACGATCGCTAAATAGGTTTTGATTTTTATGACATTCTCATCGTTTGGACCATCGGTTCCATGGCATTCCTCAAGTGCTCGCCTTAAATACTGTTCAGATTCAGTGAACTCCCGACGCTGTGCATACATAACGGCCAAGAGATGTGCCAAATGGCGCACATCTGACCGCTGGTGCCCTTCACTCACGTCTTCCAAAGTTTGCCTGCACAGAGGGATGGCCACATCGTACCGGCCTTTAGTGGCGTAGTCTATGACCAAATTAGATATTGAATCGACACCTGACGACAAGGTCTTTTCACTATCTACTCCACAGATGGTTACTTCGCAAGTGTTTTCATTTTCATTAACAAAACTATTTTGAAAACATTTTTCATACAAACGACTCATTGATTCATATTTTTCAAGCAATTGTTTATCATTGAAATCAATATTGTTTTCATTGAATATTTCATTATTAATGTTATTATTGTTTATCAAACAATAAATATTTTTAATCAACACTTGTTTGATATTTAACTCACTGTTCAATTGATTTACGGCTGAAAACAATAGCGATTCAAATAAATACTTATTTTTATTTTCCATAATTTTATTTAAAAAAAGTTTACAAAAAAATATTTTAAAAATTATTATAAATGTTTTTGCAGACAAATAATGAATATTTAGTCTAAAAATAATGATTAATTGAAATTTTTTTTGCTGTTATTCTTATTAATGTCGACAACACTATTGAGGATAAATATCTCAAGACTTTTAACATTCAATGTCTGCAAAAGTAGGAAAAAAACATTTGATTAGAAATTATCTCAACTTTTTATAGTCGTATTCATGAGATAGAAGTGAATCATATGAAGAATTATACCAATAGTCAATGAAAACAATTTATGAGTTAAATACCACTACTATTCATATCACAACATGAGTTGTACGATAACCAGGGTATTGATTACATCTCAAAAGAGTCTCATTTTCTCAATCAATGCCAAAAAAATTGTCAATAATTCATAACAACAACAAAACTAATAAATAAATCATAAAAATTACTTTATTTAATAATTATAAAAAATCTAATATATTATAACTATTAATTTCATGGCATATCATCCCCTGAGTTCTCCCCTTATCAATGAATTATTCTTAATCAAGCAAATAATAATCATATGAAAGTCAATTGAAAATAATTGATTGAATCATATATTTTTCACTTCAAAAGCTGTTATCAAAAGCTATTATAAACTCAAGTCATATACGAATTAAGTCTTTATTTTCCATTCAATCACATTCACTGATAAGGACATCATCAGCACCAGACCCATCCTTTCCTGTTCGCACAGTGAGTGTACAGTAAAAGTGATAGACAAAAGTGAGTGAATGTCAAAGAGCACTGACATTCAGATGACAGCATTCATGTGAGAGGAATGGTATGTCTGTAGATATGGTCATCACTTCAGGTAAACAGTGTTTACTCACAACAAAACTAGAGATAATTCACTATTATTTGAATAATATTTTAATTTGACTTTAAATTCACATTTGATTATAAAATACATATAGATTTATAATAAAATGACCCTTAATATTATGATCATAATATTCAAGATAGATATTCTTCATATACTTTATCTGAATATAACAATAGTTTTATTAATAAAACAATTTTTCAGAAATATTTATATTTAATAAAAATTTTGAAAATAATATAAACAAAAAGTCATTAACCATAAGGACTACAAAGATAGCCAAATGTAGGGTCATATTGACAATGGCCACAACTGTCCGCGGATAGTTTACAACATTTACCAAGATTGTTGGCATTACACGTGACTGGATTGGGACAATCGCAACAACAGTCTGTGATTTTTGGGACAATTTTTTCATTTGAAAGACATGTAAAAAATAAAATTAATGTTTGAAAAAATATATATTTATTTCTCACTCGAAAATGGTTTACAAATATAGCCGAATGTCGTCGAAGACATACAAGTGCCACAATCGCTCGATTTGCAACATTTGCCTAGGTTATTGGCATTGCACGTGTATGTGCTTGCACACTTATAACAACAATCTGAAAAATCAATTGTATTATCATTTATAAAACAACTATTTTTCTGTTTGTATTTTTAAAATGATTTTATATTCATTTGATGTCTTTTTTGTGTTAAATAACAAACAATTAACCCTTTCATACCTCCCTTGACATCCATAGGCGTGCATACGATTAAGAGTGCGATCAGAAGTGAGCCAAACATACAGACATTCATTGGATTTAAGTTTGAAACTCAGTTTAAGTGTATTTTTATTTGATTAAAATTATTTAATATATTAAATTGTTTTCAATAAAAGCATTTCATTAGTGAATGATTCGTCAAATTCTCAGATCATATGAACTGATAATTATTCTCATAATTGAATCAAAAATTGATTTTAATGTTAAGAAATTAAATATTTTTTTGTTAATTCATCTCTTATTAAATGAATGAAATGTTAAGAATATCAGAGATCCGGTCAATTTGTTCTGGTTTCAAAAACACTGTTCAAATAGTAATTTTGTTTGATTTTTATGAATGAAGAAAATCTCAAAAATATGATTACGTTTTGATTATTGATTCAGAATATAATTCACATTATTATTAACAAACATTGATATGATTTCATTCAAAAAATGTAATCAAAAATTAAAAACCAATTTCAAAACGAATGAAAACAAACATTTCATTCAAATTCATTAACAAAAAAATTATTCATTCAAACAGTTTTGCGATATATTTGCGAACAAAACATTTCAAACAAAATGATTATTAAAATTATTTTCGTTTTATTTTTTTGTTTCGTTTTCACCGAAAGGGGTATAAATATTGTATATCAAAGATGACCATGCTTGATTGATTATATTCTAGTCAATGGTGTCTGCAATGCGCGCGACAGCCGTTTGTGTCAGTCTGCGACACCTCCCGGACCGCCCGGTGTGTTCACATACGTCAGTTGTCAGCGCAATTCGGCCCGAATCAGACGGTGTATATACGAGTGCAACGATGACCAGTGCAATACTACCTGTGCTCTCACTAACAGCTATGTTCGCGGCGAATGCACATACGATTTAAGCGGTGACACAACTAACTGCCGGTGCTATAAAAATTCGTTATATATTGTGCCAGTAGTGGATGAAACGGACTGATCTCGAGACCAATTGACGTTTAATCATAAAATACCCCTAAAATATTTACCCCTTTTTGTCGCATAATTCTGTTTTGAAGCAAACATAAAAATAAATAAAAAATATTCAAAAAATAATTTTAAAAATATTTTTCAATTGTTTTAATTAAATAAATTTCAAATATTCTGTATTAATTGAGTGTATGTGTGCTTATAATGAACCACCAAGATGCAATGCCTGATCAATATTGATTATATTATATGAATTGAAAACAAAAAAATTGTATTAAAAATAGCATTAATAATAAACAAATTCGTTATTCATATCTGAATTCAATGTTAAAATTGATGTTTAAAAGTGATGTACAGTATTTGTGATGAGAAAGTGCAACAATTTGTGATATATAAAATATATTATTTATTTATATATTTATAAATAAATTCATTGAAATCTCTGAACAAATAATTATTTTTTGTCTAAATTGTGCTTTCATTTCAAATCTGAAATATCTATATTTGAATGAAAAATATTAAATCAATATTTGATAATAAGTTTAAATATAAACAAAATAATCACATAATTATTAATAGCTGTTTCAGGGGTTGGAATAATGCTCAATAAATATAAGGTGTTTTCATGTCCTTGGTCATCTTACTGTAATAGATATTATAACACATTTCTCCACAAATAACCACTGTTCTGATCAATTAATGAATGACCAAGATCAAAATATTCATAACTAAAGGTCAGATAGTAATGAATATTTGGTTTATATTCAAAAATATAAACAAATATTGATTTGAATATTATTTCAAATATTTATTTCATTTGAAATAAAATGCAATTTTCAAGAGAAATATATATTATTTGTTCAGTGATTTGAATAAAAATTAAACAAAAAATAGATTTTAATAAAAATATTCATTCATTTGTCAAAGAGTTTTCTTTCTATCAAATCATTGCAATGAATATTAAAAATATTTTTATTTCAATTTTATTCTTCTTAACCCTGGAAAGGGGTATAGATTAAAACGATTAATCTTATTAACTAACCTTGTTCATTTACATGAATATTTTTTGCCATTTTCAGTATATGGTGTTTGCACTGCACTCGACAACCGTATGTGCCAGTCATCGCCACCTCCCGGCCCGACCGGTGTCTACACATACGTGAGCTGTCAGCGCGATTCGGCCCGAGTCAGGCGGTGTATATACGAGTGCAACGATAACCAGTGCAGTAATGCCTGTGCGCTCACAAACAACTATATTCGTGGCGAATGTACATACGATGTGAGCCGTACCACAACGGCATGCGTCTGCTATAGAAGCTAACTGTCCATCGAATATAAGCGTTTGGAAAAACATTTCTCATTAATGACTATAAAGTCAACAAAAATATTGATTTCAAATAAAAGTATTTTTAAAGAAAATTTATGAAAAAATAATTTATTTTTGAAATGTATTTAATGATTGAGTGAATAAATGTCTTTGAAATTGCTTTGAGATCTTTGGCATACAATCAGTAATAACACGAATAACACAATAGTTATCACAAGAAAACCTGTTTCGATGAACACGAATATGTCCGGACAGTCGTCGAACACTTCGCCCAACACTAGCGGCACTACCAGTGCCAGTGACGAGGATGAGAATGAGAATATCGAGGCCACTCTATTCGTGAGCTTGATGGACTGGTCGGCGAGGGTAAAGTATGCTGGGCGCATTGCTGAGAAGCCGATACCTGGGATCAAAAAGTAAATCTTAATATGAATTCACATTCAAGTCGTATATCATTAAAAAAATTTCATTTTTTTAATCAAAATTTATATTAAAAATATATTTCACGAAAAAGTGAAGCAAAATATTGGCAAACATTTTCAATACCTATCATTCCGTTCGCAATCCACATGACTGTCTCAGATGTCCGGCCAAAGAAGTAGAGGACAGCCATTGACAGGCATATTATGAACAGACTATAACTGATCATATGTTTGGCCTTCACTTTAATGGCCAAAAATGCCGACACAAGACGTCCGACAGTGAATGTGGCGGCCATTAAGGACAGTATGTTCGCCGCCCTGTGCGCCGTCAGATGCAATGGTATGTGCTGTAAGTATGTGGCACTGTATGCAAAGTATGTTATTTCTAAGCCCTGGTATGTGGCAAGACTTATGGCGAATATTATTATGATTAACAGTCTATCACTCGATGCCATTCGAGACATAACATACGGTTCCTCACATTTATCATCACTTAATTCATCGCTGGAAAGGATCTTTGGCGGCACATACCGTTTCACCACAAGCATTAGCAATAGGAGCACAGGTACTATCATTTGAATACATTAAAAATAGTGAACAAGATCAATTTTATTATTACACTTCACCCTATCAACTGTAAACACACACTGTGTTACATATCGAGGTTGAAGTGTATCCCAGATTCTCACCAATGAGTCCGAATATACCGACTATAAGGTATGGTGTCTTCAAATTCGAGCGCCGGTCCACAGAGTAGTTGATATCCGTTGTGATGATAGTGGACAGTGTGGTCGTCAGGTTTGTCGTGTTTGGCGCCAACACTTCGCCGTCGACTTTGAGGTCTCCACTAAGATATGGGCCGACTATGAGTGGGGCCACAATCGAACCCAAGCCATACATGCACTGAAGTATCTGCAGAAACGGCGCGCAGTTCTGTTGCCACATCTCAACCATCCATATATTGCTGGCACAATCCCAGGCCCCGCCGCCCACTGCCATCAGTGTGATGGCCACGTATAGCATCCAGAGGTCGGGCAGCCAGGGCTGAATAGCACAGCACGTGGTCATCATTACAACTAGAAGCACCTGGAGCATTTGTCTGTTTACATACGTGTATAGAAATCCGACTGAAATTTGAAGAATATTTTTAAGAATGAGTTTTGCATTGTTTGGATAGCACTCACAAAGGGATCCAATGAGAAACCCAATTCCATTGGCAGTATTGCAATAGGATATCAATGACAACGTTGTCCGAAACAGGTATTGCATGTCCACCATTGAGGGGCCAAATATATTACAAATAATACCCTTTGAATAGACATTTATGACGAAAAACATTTTTTTTATTTCATATTACATACGAATGAGATTTGATTGACTATTAGGCAAAGAGTGTAAACATATTTATCCCAATTCTTCATAAAACTCTTGCAATGAATATTCTTATTATTCTTATTCTGTTTGTATTCAATGTCTCTATAATTTGAAGAATCACTGATACTTTCAGTCGAATCCATAGTTAAATAAAATTAAAAATTTCACAAAAAATTCATTAAAAAATAAATTATAAAAACAATTAAATGTTATATAAATTTAATATCTTTTGAACAAAAATGAAGAAAATGATAAATAAATACATTATTTATATTATAATTATAACAAAAATTGCACTCAAAATACACTAAACATTTTTATTTGATATAACTTACTGTAAATCACTTAACAATCACTTCATAGTTGTTACGGAATTTCATTACCTGTGCCATCGCTTACCAACTGAGCCATGAGATAATCGTCAATCATATGAGAATTAGTCATAAGTGTAACAAATGATAAAAATAATTGATTCTTAAAATCTAAACTAATGTCTGTTGTAACTCAAATTCTCACTGTAGGACAGGCTGTTTGAGTGTTGTACACATATGATCTTCAAAAAGCCACCAGGGGCAAAGATAGAAACTTTATTTATTGTAAATTTGTAATACCTCTTTCTCAGGTGGTTATTTGTCAACAAAAACAAGTGCTTTTTTATGCCCCTTTTGAGTGTTTATATATTTATGTTGAATTTCTCTCTTTATTAATATACAATTAATGTTACAGTTTTTTCACATTCCTAAGAGCCTTTTCCCGATTCTTAAGAGCCTTATTCAATGCTAAAGTTTATAGAAAAGAATCTTAAGAATCGGGAAAAGGCTCTTAAGAATGTGAAACGACTGTATATTTGTTGCTATACCAATAGAGATGATATAACGCGTTATTTCTAATTTTTAAGCTCGATTGCGTCATTTGATTTTTAGTGAAGGTGCTCAGTTCTCTAAAATTAATTACACATTATTCATTAATAAAATGCAATTTATTTCATTAAATTATCTTGAGTATTTATTGAGACATTCTAAAAAACAATTGCTCAACAATGTTAGGTAACACCCTGTATATTCATGAATAATTAACAAGCATAATTTATCATAAATAACAGGCAATAAAAGTATTTGTCGTTACTTTATTTGTCGTAAATTTGTTTTTAATTATATGAATAAAATGCTTTATAACTAAAATCATTGATTTGTAAACAGTTTTAAATACAAAAGTCTTCTTCAATACAAATGTTATTTTGAAATATTGTTATTATTTTGAATTTATGACTCATTTGATTATAGTTAACAAATGTTTTACAATTAGAGACAACTTAACGCTTATGTCAAATGAATGAAAACATTTGACAAATTGTAAGCAATTGTTGAAATCATTGTTAAAATAACTTATATTACAAATGAATGTCCATATGTTTGGCGCTCTTCTCAACATTTTCTTAATCTTGTCGACCCTTTTGGATGTCGAGGGTATGGCATATATTAATATTTTCTTTATTACATATCCATATCATAGCAAAAAGTTGTGACACTTGTTATGAACCCATTCAATGTAATGGCAGCAAATCGTATGGCAAGTGTTGCAGACTGACCAAGGACGAATGCGGCAATTGCAGATTTGGTGGTCCTCGCTATGGATATACCTGTGTTTGAGAGTCATCTAAAGTGGACATAAAAAGTATTATTCAATTCATTGCAAAACAATTCAATGATTCAATTGTTTGACAAAACATTGAAATATGACTTAATATCGAAAATATAAGTCTTATATGTTTTAATAAAACTTTTTTCAATCATTTCTTCATTTGTTTTCACATTAATTTTCAGTCTTTAATAATGTTATTATTGATTGAAATATAATTATCTTCTGTTATGACATTTGCAATGAATTTTTGTAATAATTATTTGAGTCAATATTTAAAGTAATTCTTTAGTGACAAATATAAGGGTTAAATATTATCAAACGATTCTGTTATTAAATATTAATTAATGTTTTCTTTAATAAAAAAAATTATTATTATTTAAAAAAGTTTTTTTTCAATTGTTTTCAGTGAATTATTTCATTCAGTGAAGGGCAGAAAACACTGATGCGTGTCACACAAAATGATCAAGGTTATCTATTGATGAAAGTACAGTAAAGCACACAAAAAAATATTTTGTCTATGAAAATGTGATTTCTTTAAACACATTATCATTATTACAATTTTAAGCAAATATATATTTAGTGTATTTTAAGGTGCGATTCAAATGTTTAATTAAAATTATAGTTTTAATAATTTAGCCCCTTAAAAGATCTGGGCAAATGCTAGAGATTACTTACCTGTCTTTTGTTAATCACAGACTTTTTGATATAATGTTTATTTTTATCTTCAAAAAAGTCGTTCAAATCAAAGGAAAGGCATTTAAAGTACAACCGGCCCCAAACACATAATCTCTTTCCATACACATCACACCATCCCTTTAAGTGTGTGTCGAATGATTTGAAATTATATTTGAAATCGTGATTCAAATCCAAATACAGTATACCATAAAAAGTGAACAATTCGTTCACTATTTAAAGGCCTTAAATCACAAACAGTTTTGTCATTCAGTCTTATGTCTAAACATTAGGAAAAAATCTCTCATTAAATATTACTTAGAAATAATTGTTGCGAAAAAAATGTTAAATTTTAGCAAACATTGGGATAAATATGTTTTGACGACAAGTATTTTCATTATTTCCTTCAGTTATGTAAGTATTTCAATAGCTTTATAGAGTTCACAAAATTTATCACAAACTCCAGGGTCTGATCGGAAATCTATTTCCACCCGCGATGGTTGACATGAAATACCTGTTCCGCACGTCTATGAATAAGATATCAATTGTCAATTCATTCAAAGGCCTGGGATTTCTCGTCGGCTCATTATGTCAGTGATTCGCCTTAAAATAACCTTGATTATATGACCATTTATACCCCTTTCAGTCGGACTTCTTTATATGTTCATCAATAGGCAAATCACACTAATTATAGCCCTCGTAGTTATGGCCATATTTACAGCTATTCAGCCCTTCTGTGCACAGGTCTGGCAGATGTATCTGTGCGTTATAGTCCAGAAGATGGGCGGGGGTGCGTTCGACAGTGGTGGGTCGGCCTGGGTCATCGAGATGTGGCACATCAGAAGCGCGCCTTTCCTTCAAATATCGCGAGCGATGCAGGGCTTGGGGGCAATGTTGAGCCCTGTGCTCGAGAGACAGTTCATTTTGGGCAAAGTGTCTGTCAATGAATCGACCCTTAAATACATGAATACGACTATTGATGAATATAACAATCACATCGATAGGCGCTCTCGACTCATGTGGCCCTTCATTATTGGCGCCGGTATTACATTAATAGGTATTCTTTAGAGAAAATATTTATTGAAAATATGATAAAATGATAATCAATTTAAAGGACCTTTGATTTTATTGATTATGTTTTACATCAAAACATATCAAATGCCGACAATAAGTGTCGCCCAAAACCAGACACATAAAATCAAACCATCCCTTCGTATGACCGTTGAAGACATTAATCGCAAGAAACGCATTCGTGAAATATGTCCACAATTGAGATACCTATTCATAGCACTGGTAGCCATAAGTTTGAGCACTTATGTAGGAATGGAAATGTTGCACATATTCTACAGTTCCACTTATTATCAATACATACCACACAAACTGTCGGCCCAGACGTCGGCCGATGTATTGACGGTAATGTTGGCCACTTTGACCGCTGGGAAAGTGATCTCTGCGTTCATATCACTGAAACTGAGAGCCAAACATATGATGACATATCACTATATTTTGATCATCATTTCGATGGCTGTCCTCTATTTCGGACAAAATCACGAACAGATGATATGGTTTGGGAACGGATTGATAGGTATAAACAAAAATAATAAATTATAAACCCTTACAAACACTGTACATAGGCTTCAGTTTCTCTGCAATATGGCCCGCGTACTACACCCTGGCCGAGGAATATGTTTCGGTTGACAACAGAATCGCAACCATATTCTCATTCGCTTCGACTGTCATTCAAATGATATCTCCCTTCATATGTGGGCCACATATTGAAAAGAGTCCACAAATATTCATAATATTAGAAACGATTTATTTTGTTTTGGCCGTCATTTCATTTGTGGTCATCTTATTTGTCGGCAAAACAATTGACAGAATAATTGACACAACAATCGCTTAAATGATATATTCATTTGAAAAACAAATATTTTATGAAACTATTGCTTATTCTCATTTCTAAGGACAGACTCTTTGTGTAGAAATCATTCAAAAATGGTTTAAAATTTTCATTTATTTTTGTTTATATTTAGATAATAGTCTTAAATAACAATACAATGAATTCAAGTCTTCAATACAAACATTTAAAATGAAATTATGTTCACATGAATTGTGATAAATGGTATTAACTAACATTACTCCCATTAAGTGATAATGACTTTAATTTGGATTACATTCAGATATGAAATGTTAATCTATTTCTAAATAAGAATAAAATTTAATTTCATAAAAGATTTCACAAATATTATTATAAATATTTTTTCACATTTTATGTCATCAAAAATATTTAATTAAATAACAGAATATTAATTGAAAACAATATAAAAATGAAAATATATTTGAATTTTGACCAGAATTGGTCCAAATATGTCTATTCCTTAACAATAATGTTATTGTATTTCAGTTTTGTAATTATAATTAAATGTGTTTGAATGACATCAAAAATAACATCTGATTTCTAATTATTAAGGGTATGAATATTGGTATATTCTCACCAGCATTGGTTGACTTCAAATATATGATTCACACGTCTATGGATTACATATCATATTCCGTGACATTCAATGGCATTGGATATCTAATTGGGTCCTTATGTATGAATATATATTTTACCCCTTTATAAGTATCACCTTGTTCAAACTAATTATGTTTCTATATAATCAGGTGGTCTTCTATACGTTTACATCAATAGGCAAATGACTATAACTATACTAACAATCATTTTGGGCATCTTTACAGCAATAATGCCTTTCTGTACAAACTTATGGCAACTATACCTGTGTTCACTCGTGTCACAGATAGGCGCCGGTGCTTTGGATTGCGGTAGCTCTGTGTGGCTCATAGAGCAGTGGAAACCCAATAGTGCACCTGTGCTGCAGTTCTCCAGAGCTGTGATGGGTTTCGGTGGTGTGTTGTCACCATTGTTGGACAGACAGTTCATCTTCGGTAAACTCTCCGTCGATAACACGACCGGAAAGTATGTGAATATTACTGAAGACGAAGCCATCGATGAGTATAACAATGGTTACGACAGACAATCACATCTGAAGTGGCCGTTCATGATTATAGGGGTAATCACACTCATAGGTATGGGTGCCGTCAAATGAATGCATTATTTATAATAATTTCAAAAATCATTTAAACATAACTTAACTCTAAATGTAATCAAAATTTCTATTTATTTATAGCGCCTTTGATTTTATTCATAATGTTTTTCATCAAAAAATACATCGAACCCTTAAATACTACCGAAGCGATTGAGAAAAACGATAGTAAACCATCGCTGGCACCGACAGATGATGACAACTCTAAAAAGAAATACGAAGAGTTATGTCCAAAACTACGCTATTTATACATAGCTCTCGTGGGCCTCAGTTTGAGTACCTATGCTGCTATAGAAGTGCTACACATCTCATACATTCCTACATTCTATCAGTTCCTTCCCATCCACCTTTCGGCCCAAAGGTCTGCAGACATACTGTCCATATTGTTGGTGACTATGACTGCAGGCAAACTGATATCGGCTTTCATTGCAATCAAAGTCAATATAAAAATAATACTTTGCTATCATTTTGTTCTGCTCTTCATATCGTTGACTGTCATCTACTTCGGGCAGAGCTCTGAGATCTGGATATGGATTGGAAACGGCTTAATAGGTATGTCTTTGCCATAAAATATTTATTAATCTATAATGCGATTTCCCCCCTTTTCAGGGTATAGCTTTTCAGCGATCATATCGGGATACATATCGCTTGTCGAAGAGCACGTGGGTGTAACCAACCGAATAGGAACAGTACTCACATTTATGGCAATATTTTTGGCGACAATTTCGCCACTAATTATCGGACCATTAGTTGAAAAATATCCACAAATTGTTTTGATTCTTGAATTCATTTATTTTGCTTTAACTGT
>JAQIXR010000176.1:0-42382 GCA_034700825.1 Quadroppia sp. Gr-Ori-00064 | reverse complement strand
GAGAGAGAGAGAGAGAGAGAGAGAGAGATATTCTCTTACTCAATGGCTTGTATAAAGAGATGATATTCAAAGTGAATGACAATATGTTTTTAATGCAAGAAAATCTAAATTTGCAAAACTCGACAAAAAACGTCTTATTCTATGAAATGTTTTTGTCGTAAAGAGTGGAAAGACATAAATATTCACATCAAATGCATAATAAGAGAGGCTTTGGTTGTGTTTTGTAATGTTTAGAGATTTGCAAATACTATAGAATAAGAGATAATGCAAGACAGGGAGGAATGGCATCAATTGTGAATTGAATTCTAGACATATAATACATCACTTTCTTGTGCCCAAAGCTATCATCAAATTGTGGTAACGAAAGACATTTTGCGTTTTCGACTAATAATACAATTGTTTTGTTGCTATCAATCAATAGATGAACAAAACATTTGCCGGAAATGATATATTCGTTTCATTCAGTGATGTTTTGCTACGAAACGTCTTTTTATACTCAAGTGAGCAAAAACTCATTAAATATTACACAAATGTTGAAAGAAATGCGAAAATAAATGTGAAAATAAATGTGAAGTATATGTGACTAACGACAACCAAAGCGGAAAATATTCGATAAAATGAAACTTATATTATATTCAAATAAAGCTTTCATAAACTATTCAAACAAATAGTGAATAAAAATATTTGTCAAACTCATAGAAATGCTTTCACAGAGTAAACACAAATTATCATATTTTCGGCTAAAATAAAATTTATGGAATTATTCAATGATAAAAAAGTTTTTTTTTGTGATTCACTTTTGCTTTAGAATCAATTTAACAGTTCTTACGAAAAGGACATAAAAGTCGATTGGATTTCAATATTATTTAAAGTTTTTTCTGAAAAATGAGATCCTATTGAATGTACAGAATAAATATCGATCGACTTTTATGTATAACTGAATGTAGTTTTACCTCAAATTCATTTGAGACCAAAATTGTACAATAATTGTGAGACCAATAGTATATTAAAGCTGTTGTTATTACTGAATAATTCATAGAAAATATTACATTTTTCACGAATTATGAAATAATTATTTTATATATGACTTTATGGGATGTTATCTTCAAAACAATTTTCGTTTATCTTCTGACGCAAATAACTTAATACACCTCTGAAGACACATATGTTTAAGTGATGTAATAGATTTGACAGACATTTCAGACTTTTTGGGAACTGATTTCAAAAGAGAAAAATTTCGAAAATTTTGATTTTGTGCCACAATTTCAACAAATGTTAAACAAAAATAGAAATTTTCAATAAAAGAGTCTCTGATTTTGAATACAATTTGTTGTATTAAATGAACTGAAATCTAATTAAACTTTAATTGAATGTCAGTTGACTTACAATAAAAACATTTATTTAAAAACTAAATGAATTATAGACCGAATCGAAGCGAAAGACTTTTATTACCAAAAGCTCAACACTTTGTACAGAATCGTATG
This sequence comes from Quadroppia sp. Gr-Ori-00064, assembly GCA_034700825.1. NCBI lineage: Eukaryota > Metazoa > Arthropoda > Arachnida > Sarcoptiformes > Quadroppiidae > Quadroppia > Quadroppia sp. Gr-Ori-00064. The sequence continues at coordinate 40,898 of JAQIXR010000176.1, read as the reverse complement.
GCTGTGCAGAAGAGCACTGATAGGAATATACAGTAGTGTTGAGTACAATATATTCTTTAGCATTATATCCAATCTGAGCACAACTACGTCAGCAAATGCCGCACAACGGCATCATATGCCCTATCGTTCACTACTGACCCCCCGTTCCTCTAATTCTTATAATATTCACTAATCTTTATTCTCATTGAAAGCTCGTTAAACAGAGACTATGTATTGACTGTTCATTACTCAATATATTTATATTCACTATCAGTTGATAACAAATAATATTGATTTTAATGCGAAAACTAAACACAAGATTTTATATGTAGTATTGGTTACGAATTAACGCAATTGACAAAAAATTAGCCAAAAAATGATTGCACGCAAACTAAACATCTAATACTGAAGTCTTTTTATATAAAAAATGTTCGTTTCATTAATCGTCTTTTGCGTCAATAAACCAAAAATATATGACTTTTAATATAATTATTTTTATTTAATTTTTAATTTCTTTTCTTTGAATTTTTTTGTTAAAAAATCGACGAAAAAATCTTTGATTATGTAAAATGATTGAGAAAATGATAATTCATTTACATTAAAAATTTATTACAAAAAATATTTATCGATTCATTGAAATATTTTTTGAAATTTCTTTTTATATAAAAGTCATTTGAATATAAATAAAATAGAAATGCTTTTAATGAATATTCTGTATATCTATTACTTTGAGATAATAAATGATTTTTTTGTAATTCAATGAATAAAATATTAAGTCATAAAAGACAATATAATTGGAAAAATATTTTGAATCTTTCGTTGCGTTTAATAAAAATTGTCTTTTGAGCGAAAAATGAGTTTTATATTAAAATAACAATTTTTTAATATATTATTATAATGTTATTTCGTATTAATATTGAGTGAAATTTTATTATTGAAAGCGATTCTTGAATGTTATATTAGGTATAAATATCACAAAATGTTTTTCTTTATGAAAGACTTTTTTGATGCAAATCTCTATTATATTTTTCAACGCTGTTTATAAGGTATAAAGAATTGGTTTATAAGAATTGAAGTGTTTATCAAAAAATGGGTTAATTTTATATAAGTGTTAAATATATAGTTAAATACAGTATATATTTATGTCAATAATAAATATAAATTTTTTCGAATATATAAACATTAAATACAAAAATAATTTACATTTATTTTTGATATATTATGTAATTAAATAAAGTGAATGAAAACCAATGAAAACATTAGTCCATTGAATGACACTTTTATTACACAAACTCTAACTATATTTGCGAAAACATTTATCATATAATGGATTGCAATTTGCAATAAACATTCAGTCCTTCAGAATGTCTTTTACATAAAAATCTAATCTCAATAACAATATTAATGGTATAAAAAATCAGTCAATAATATATTCTGTGATATATTTCATAGTTTTTATTATAAGTTTAATAAAAACTTATTTTTTTTATTTAATATAACAATAAATATTGAAATATTGACAAAAGAATTGAATTTATTGTTAAAGACATTGAGTTTTGTTATAAAAGACGAAATGATTTATATTTTGTTAGCAATAAAACAATATTAAAACAAAAGCAAATTCTTGGCAATAATTAAATGGTATTTCCTTTTGGCCGCTATTTATGGCTAATTAGTTGAGTCAGTGTTTATGGTGTCTATGCCTTTGATGCCTTTCCCGAGAATGATGTCTGCGTTGATTGTGCTTACGATCACTTTTGTTGTCGTTTTTGGTTTTATGTGTTATTTGTTTTTGTTTATGACCTTTGGATTCACTTCTGTTTGGCTTTGCCTTTGATTTCCATCTTTGTTCTAATGTTTTGCAATGGCTTTCAATTACTTCTCCAAGTGTTTCCGAATACGACTTTCCTTTTGTGTGAACCCCTTTAGACCGATAGGACTGACGTCTTCTCTTAATATCCCTATTCATAGAAATCATTTCCAATTTGGTCTTCACTTCTTCGGGTTCTGGCATTTGATCCGCTCTTTGCTTGGGTTCAGAGAATAAATCAACGCTTAGAGCCATGTCTTCTAGTTTCGACCCTTTCCTCCCAGTGCTATTATTACCAATGTTGTGATGAATTACGTGTTCATAAAGAGCTAATCTCTGTTCAGACGATAACTCAATACTCGACCGATCGATACCCAAGTCTTCGTCTATTGGTTGGCCTAAAGGGTAACCCAAATGTCAGACAAACGAATCGATAAAAGTCTTAAACCTCTTAACGAACACTTGTTTTGCAAAAAAGTTTGTAAATATTGAGATCAAGTGTTTGAATGAATGGCTAAAAATAAATGAATTAATTTATAATAAAGGATACAATCATTGAATCCAATCATAGGTTTGAAAACATTTTCCAAAATCTCTTCAATTGCTGTAAAAGTGAAATCAAATGCAATGAAAATATTCAACAAATGGTTTGATTTTTGTCAATAGAGAGAGAAAAGACATAACGACTGAAAGGATATAATAATAAATAATAAAGTTATTTATGAGTCAATCGAAAGCCAATCGATTGAATGGAAAGGCATTTAAAGGAAAATCACTTCAAAAGCCAATCGTTTTCTACTCTTTTGACAACAATTGCATTGAAATGACATATAATTGAAGCCAACACTCAATGGACTCAATGTTCTTAACGTCAAAACCACTCAATATTTACCTAATATTTTGCCATAAATTTGTTTATCGATAACAACAGGTCTTATGTGAGGAAAGGACTCATAAAAGAAGGCATGGCTTTCATGGCTTTCCTGATGTAATGCAAACAAAATATCCATTAAATTAATTGATATATATTTGTGACAATCATTTGACTCACAATGTCTTCAATGTCTTCCATGTCTTTATTCCTCAACCCCTTTGTCTTTGATTGACATGTTTTCAAGTGTTTGTCAATCGATTGATAAGACATCCGATGATTGCCATCGAATGGACACAAAGCCATTGGTTGACACTTTGGACCAAATGTTTGGTTTTAATTAATTGTTATTTAGTGTAAAACAATCAAAGACTCGAAGAATTACTTGTTTTATATGGTTTTGATCCCAATTTAGTTCACAAATCACTTCATTAATTGTTTTTTCGCATTCATTGCTAAATGTCTTCAAGTCTTCCAATTGTTTTAAACGGCTTTTCATTATTTATAAACAATTTAATTATTAGTTATTATTAACAATAATAATGAAAATAAACATTTATTTCAATCAACATTTAAACCAATAATCAAATGACAACTAATTAAATGAAATTATAATTATTTTTAATATAAATGATTAAAAATTTTGTTTTTAAACAAATGTCAAAAACATTCAAATCTTATATTCATTCAAATCAATGATAAATTTATTTTTTGTTTACATTTAGAAAACATTAATGAAAAATAGTATTCATAAATAACGTCACTTTCATTGAAGTTTTGTTTCATTGAATTGTCTTTAATTGAATTTCATATGAATTGAAGAAAAAATTTTGTTAAAAATAATTAAAAATATATAAAAATATGTTTAATTAAAACGAAATAACAATTTAATTATAAATTGAATAAAAGTAAATTCAATTATTAAAAGGAAAGCCGTTTTTAAAACGAGATCTTTGCGTGTCTTTGGCTTATCGTTAGTCCAATGAATCGGATCTTCTTTTTTGACAATTTTTCTTCATTTGAAAACAATTATCAAATACTTTATCGAAGAAATTGTTTCCACATTTAAGTCAAGCTTTCATTAAATTTTTTACTATTTATCTTACATTTGATAATAACTTGTTTGAAGGAAAGGCAAAAAGGCCTGTGTTTGCAGATTCAGTGCTTTCTGTATAACCAATTGTTCACTAATAATAGAGTTCTTAAGCATCACTTGTGGTCAAAGTTCATAAACCTATCGCGTGTTCACTATTAAGAGACAAACTTTGATTGAAATCATTTTCAAAGACATTCATAACTTTTTGTCAAAACTTTTTTCGAAGAGTTTAGAAATATATGAATTTTTTTGAATTAAATTGAATTCAAATTTAATTGAGAAGTCATTTGAATAATGATATCATTTTTGGGGATCAAATGCATTGTAAGACAATGTAAGCCATGATATGATATCTCAAACAAATTGTCTAACATTTTGTCTGTTATGTAATTATCATAATTTAGTTGCACTTATTTCCCAATAATGTGACCCAATTGTCATCTTTTAAGACCAACAAAACATTTAAAAAGTATTCTTCGAAACAAAGACAACTTAAAAGCAATTCAACATAAATGCAATGAATTATAAAATCAAACAATTGGTGAAAAAGTTGTCATCACTTGTGTTGGACTAAAACAAAGCCAATTTCGTAATACAATATCTATAGATATTTTCAAAATTGTTATCTTTCTTTAAAACCTTTTATTGATTTTATTACAAAATAATGAATACATGAAAAACAATTACATTATTATCATTTGATTTGATTATCGCAAAAATTGACTTTAATTTAATTATTATTGAGTTTTATTGACATTAATTGAAGGAATGAAAAGTTATAATTAAATTATAGTCATTACATAAGAGCAAAAAAGATGTCATTTTTGGTTATTTATGAAGAAAATTATTATTTCAAGAATAAGAATAAGGAACTCATATCCCTTGGAAAGGGGTATGAGTTTTATGATTATAATTGAATAAATTTAAACTATAATTAAATGTTTTGCAAAAAACATCAAAATCAAGGCTTAGTATTAAATGCAAAAATAATTATTTAATTTCAATTCAAGCCATTTATTCAAAAAAGATAACATCAAATAAATGGCTGAAAATTTACGTTTAAATTGCAAAAAGTTTTCTCAAAAATGCCGTTAATTATAATATATTTTACATTTGAATAAGAAATGAAAGGGAAGTTCAAAACTAACTTATAATGGATTAGAATTTGTTTGAAAAAGTAGTTTATATGAAGTTTTGAAGAAATAAAAATAAAACTTTTGGATAGTATTTATTTTCAAATTAAAGTCAAATATATTTCAATCAAATGTTAATAATATATTCAAAAATTTTGTGATAAAAATCATGAATAATATGTATTATAATTAAATTTAATATAAGTTTTAGTTAAAAAACTGATTAATCATTGAAATTAAGTCCGAAATGAAAGAAATTTTAATGATTAAGACAATAGATGTTAGAATTTTGTCATTTAAATCAAGGTTAAAAATCTTTTGAAGAAACATAAGATAATGAATAAAGAAATTGAATTCACTTTTAAATTGTTTGCAAAATTCAAAACAATTGTTAGTCTGACTAAACAAATGCTAAAGAAGTTTATAACCAGAAAATAATGTTATGCCTCAAAGACTTCTCAAAGACTTCTTCAAAAGTTAATTAACTGTAAATCTCAGTCACTGTCAGTTCAGTCCTATTCAACTCTTTTGGTATATTTGACTGAAATGAATGAAAATCAAAACAATAATTCAAAAACACTTTCATATTTCTGTTATTCCAAGAGATCATTAAAACACTTGAGACACGCATTTGTCGTCTGAAGAGCAGATAATATGAGTTTATATGCAATCAGTCTTTAATTTATAAAAAAATTCATTCCAAAGTTAGATACCGTGGAGACAGAGCTCAGGATTGTTTTGCAACCGGAATAACTCCTTTCCCATTAGTTGGGCCAAAGACTAGTTGTTGTCGAAAAGACTTTCATTTATTTTGTATTTTTTTTCTCAAATCACTTAAGCGTGAAATTTGCAGAAGAAATGGGAAGTTATGTGTGGTTTGAGTTATGCATGTATTCATTGGTCACACAATGGGAACAGTGGTAACAGTGGTTGCAATGAAGATGCGTTGATCGCCATATCATAACAGCTCATAACTGGAGATCGGTTTTTGGGTCGACACTACTTGTGCTCACATTTTTGTGACACTTTTGCCAAACAATAACTTCATATCTATAACACATTGAGACCTCGTTTAGAATAACTGCAACGAATCTGATAGACGACTATCACTGCAAACCATCCCATGCCTGCTGTGAATCGATGTGCGCTCAGGGATTCAAAGAGTTTTTTGTGTAATATTCTCTTTGAGATCAAGTGTTTGATTCATTGATAAACTGGATTCCAATCGGATATAGGAGTCGTTGGAAATAGTTTTGAGGAGTTTCTCTTCAATGGCTCAAACTTTTGCTTAATATAAATAAAACTCAATTTCACTCGAATTCAATCCTATTATAAAAATGCATTTTTTATAATATTTTTATAATGTGTTAAATGTTTACAAAAGTCTATCGAAAATGTATTTCATGTTCAATATCTTAGCGCTTGTTTTGGTGAAGATTTTCATAAGTGTTGACTCAAATACGACAACAGATTTGAATGAATTCGATGAACAAAACCTCAGAACTACTGCCAGTGTTTCATCTGATGCTCTTCAGGCGAATGAAACAATTGCTTTGGCTTCTGATTCGACCAATTGGTTTACAGATAGCCAAGGATCAATTACTGATATACCCACCACCTTTTATGTGACTCAGAAGAAAACTACTATTCCTGATGTGGAACCGACTAATAGATATACAGAAGTAAGTGAAGACATACACAAAAATGTCATAAAATTAAATATAAATAAAATTCTTTAAAGAGTTTTGTTTAGAAAATTGAAAAAAAGTTTATCTGATATTTAATGACATTTCAAACAAACTATTTATTGATGTCTTTGATTGCAATCAAATTTCAATACAATTTTAATTATATTTTTCTTTTTTCAAACCATTAATCAAAAGACTTATTAATTTCATTAGATTTTATTGCTTTCAATAAATCTATTAAAAGACAACTTAATTATATTTTTAGTTATGATTTAGTTTTCATTTAACCATTGATTGAATTTATTTCTTAAAAGACCGAAAGAGTCACTCAAACAGAGGCGAAGATCTCATCTACAAAACCAAATACATTGTCCTCGCCTTCAGTGGCGGCTGTGTTCGAAGACACGATTGATGCCATCGATGACAAAAGGGATGATATGGTCGGACACGAAAGCGTTACCACGAAATCATTATTCACTAAACATTTCGGTAATCATAGGTTTAGTCGAAAAGTCTTGAGAAAAGTTTGTGATAATTATATGTCGAGTGCTTTTTAGGGTTCAATAGCGCGTACAAAATGTCATTCATATTTGACCCCCTGATAACCAGGACTATTATCTGGTGCCTAATAAACTGAACCCAATTTTTTTGTTTTGCTCAACTCTTTTCAACCTTTCCATTAATTATTATTCGCTTGGATTCACTTATTGTCACCACTTGTAGGTCATTATACCTTCACTTTCACCTAATATGAGATACCATTGCTTTGAACAATGGATACAATCATATGAGACGTGATTCTCATATTCAAACTCATTATTGGCTTTGATTTCCTCTAAATCAGAATATATTATCATTTTATGTCATTTATAACAAAATATTTATTTTTTAAATTATGAAAATATAAAAAAATTTTGAATAAATGACGAAAATGTTCATAAAATTCGATAACATTTTTCACTTTACTATTCATTAAATCTTATTTCCAATGCTTTGAATTTAATCTCATTTTTCAATTCAAAAAATTATTCAATGATTGAAATGTCAAATATTTTGTGACAAACAGATCAACCGATTTATACGGACAACAAATCCGAAGATTTCGATCACATTTGCGACTTTTGTCTCTATGAAGGACAGGGAAACTTCACCAGTTATGGCTATCCCATGCATTATAGAAATAACCTCAACTGCACCTATAGGGTTATGAGGGTCGAGGGCTCGGATGTATGCGAAGTAGAGCTTTATTTCCATGACTTCGATGTGGCCGTCTCTTCCCTTCCCTCCACTGCCTTTCATTCGACCAAAACCACGAACAGACAAACCGATTGTCGCACAGACTATCTTGAAGTCAATAATCGTCGCTATTGTGGCACCGGATGGAAACACCACTCCGAGGTCATTAGTTTTCCGTCCAATCAAAGAGAACTCGTTTTTAGGTTTGTTTCCAATGAGAAAACGAATGGAAAGGGATTTTGGGCTGAAGTGAGACGACGGCCAAACACCTGCTATGGGACTCGACTCTCACAGACGTCAGATGTATGTGAAGAAAGGTTTTCCGAAATTGAGTTTGAGATCAAAAGCCCAGACTTTCCCAATAATTACCCCCTGAATGCGAACTGCAATTATCACATAAGAAGATTCAATGAAGACGTTTGTGGACTCGAATTACTGTTCTTCAAGTTCGACACCGAGTCGTCCGAAGGGTGTGCTTATGATTATCTTGAAGTAGACGGCGAGAGGTTCTGTGGAACCGTTGCCGACAGCGCACAGAATATGTTTAAGTTCGAGACCGAAGAGAAAGTGATTTCATTCAGAAGTGATTCACAGGTTTCCAGAAATGGGTTTCATATTCATGTCAAACAGATCACTAACTGTCGGCCCCCATCACTGCCAGCGCCCCCTTCATGCAATGTGTGCACAAGTGAAGGGCACGGGGTGTTAGTTAGCTATAGTTACCCTGATCACTACAGAAATAACTTGTTTTGCACCTATACTATCGAGAGACGTAATGCCGACTACTGTTCCGTTGAGTTAGAGTTTGAAGACTTTGAGTTACAGACGTCAGACAAATGCGAGGCCGACTATCTGCAGGTCGAGGGCCAGCGGTTTTGTAGCAATACTCTCAAACTGACCAAAAATACCATTCCTTTCGAGGGCAGAGACAAAGGGATTGTCTTATTGTTCAAAACAGATGATTCCAAAACAAAAAGAGGTTTTTTGATTCAATACAAACAACTCGAATGTACTAATGATGTCAATGATGTGGTCCAAGAGAAGGCATCGTTACCCCATTCCGCAGTACTACCGGTGCCGCACAGCAAATGTGATTACGTTTTCGCTGACAAACAATTCATTATTCGGAGCGAAAACTATACGAAAAGCTATGCAAATGACTTGGAGTGTAGTTATTATGTGAAGAGAAACTCATCAAAAGTTTGTTACTTAGAGTTGACTTTCCTTAGATTCGATGTCGAGGCCAGTCCTGAGTGTCAGTACGACTACCTCGAGGTCGGCAACACTGTCCGACTGTGCGGAACACTACAGACAGAGACCGTCCGGACATATATTTTCGACTCCAGCGAAAAGATATTGAAATTCCATTCGGACTCTTCTAATAACAGGAACGGCTTTTTGATACGAGCGGAACAACTGGAATGTGCCGGCGATAAGATCATCAGAAGAGACCAGTCCTCTGTCACCACACCGTCAGCTTCGGTAGTCTCGCCCATCCATCATAGTGTCGGTGACACCAGTTTTTGCAGTCAAGTGTTTGATCAACAGGAGGTCAATATAGTCAGTCCCAACTACCCCAACCCCTACCCTTCCAATCAGGACTGCCTTTATATGATTAAAAAGGTTTCGCCGAATGTCTGCAAATTAGAGATCACTTTCGATGACTTCGAGATACAACCGACAGATCCGAACCAGTTCTGCAAATATGATTGGATTGACTTCAATGGGGTTCGAGTTTGTGGTGAAGTACCCAAAGGTGACATCAGATCCCATTACTTCCCATCCGAAACCTTTGCCATACATTTCCATTCAGATAATTCCATCACAAGTTCTGACAGAGCCTTCAGAATAAATATACGACAAACCGATTGTCGACAAACGAATCAAATCAGTTCTGGAGACGAGACCAGACATAGGGATCGGTATCAGAAGGTCTATGACTGCAATCGAGTATATTCTGAGTCGTCGTTCGAACTGAAAAGTCCTGAATATCCCCAAAACTACCCGAAGAATATGAACTGCAAATACACTGTTTTGAAGCAGAGGACAGGACTAAGAATATGTCAATTGGAGGTGAAGTTTGTGGACATGAATTTGGAGAAGTCTAACGATTGCAGCACTGATTATCTCAACTTCAATGGACAACTGATGTGTGGATCCCTTTCCAGTCAAATGACACGACTCTATGACTTTCTAAGCAATCAATTTGTCATAACTTTTGTGACCGATTCCTTTCAAACCCAAAGGGGGTTTCACTTAAGCATCCGTCAGAAGGAATGTCTACCCGAAGACCAGACCCAAGTGATTGGACAGCCATTTGGCAATGCGTTGGTTCAATGCGGGGGAGTCTATAGTGACCTGTCGTTTGAGGTGAAGAGTCCTCACTATCCGGACTATTACGAAACTAACGCCGAATGCGTTTATAGTATTAAACGTAAAAACGATAACATTTGCAAACTTGAGCTCAAGATCATTGACTTCGACATCGAGTCGACTCCGGGATGTGCTTATGATTACCTCATGATTGACGGGAAGAAACTTTGCGGAGATATTAATGCAAATTATGTGAAGACAATAGAGTTTTATGAGAAGGAGAAGACATTGATCTTTAAGAGTGGATCAAATGGTAATAAAAGAGGATTTCTGTTGAAAGTCAACCAAAAGGAATGCGAAACCTATGCGCCCACAGGTTTAGTGCTTCCGCCCATTCCTGCCATTTGTGAGCTATGTTTCACAGAAATGATGGGAACAATACAATCATACGACTATCCAAACCATTACCCGCCGAACCTCAACTGCAAATACAAGGTCACAGCACTTCCCGGCCATTGTATGGTTCAGCTAAACTTCGAACACTTCCGGTTAGACTTCTCTGAGAGTTGTGATACAGACTATTTGGAGATCAATAACATCCGCTATTGTGGCACCCAATTGGAAGGGGCGACCCGTGAGTCCAATTCCGTTCATTCAATGATTAAGAAATCAATTATTAATTAATTTCTCAATAGTTTTGGCGTTCAATAAGAAACCCGAAGACGTGTCCATCAGATTCGTGACAAACGATCAGAAGAGCTATCGGGGGTTCAGAGCGTCTTATACACAGTTACCCTGCATTGGAGGCGTGCCATCAGGTCAGCAACAGATAACTCTTCAACAGCAGGACCTGTACTATCAGAGCAAATACAGACCACAAACACAGCCAATACTCGAACCCCAACACCAAAGTACACCTGCGCTCACAGTATCACACTATGGGTCGGTTCCCATCGCCATCGTCGACAATGTCGTCAACTCCTCTTCCTTTCGGGTTCCGTGCGATCGAGTCATATATGATATGGTTTTTGAGCTAAAAACCCCTAATTATCCCAAATATTATCCGCCAAACAGTGATTGTCTTTATTCCATACGAAGACTCAATTCCAATGTTTGCAAACTTAGGCTAAGATTTGAATATTTCGATCTTAAGGGGGAATACAAGGAATGTGTCGGAGATTCGCTCGAAGTCAACGAAAACAAGTTATGTGGAAGTCTTCCGAACGACACAATCAGTGAGTAATGATTCCATGGTTTATATATTGTATTGAAATCTGGTTTTCATTCAAAAGAGGAATTTTCGTTCAATTCATACAAAACTTCTTTAAGATTTCGATCCGATTCTGACATCACTTCTAAGGGATTCAAAATATTTGGCGAACAAATCGACTGCTCTTATGAGTTGAGATCGTCTTCGAGTCAGACCTTAGATCAGACCAAACGCTATTCTTCGCACAAACCTTATGGCGAATCGTCTGTTCAATACGCAAATGAAGGCACAGTCACTTCATCCCAATCACATCCTATACCACAGCCACAACCGAATCCTTATTACTCACCTATGGATTCACAGTCACAGCACTCATACTTCAGCCCTCCTTATAGTCCACAATCAGTTCAAATGCCATCACAAGAGCATTATTATTATAGACCTCCTCAACAGTCGTCCCATTCATCTAAGCCCTCGTCGGGTGCACAACACACTGCCTCCCAGTCCTCACCTAACTATGAAAGGCGTATAAACCAAACGCCGTCCATATCTACCATAAAGTCATTCCCATCACAACAGACAGTGAACTATGAATCGAAGAGTCACTTCCAGTCCAACCAATTCAGGCCATACTCTACTTCTCAGAGAGTTTACAGCAATTCTCAAAGCGATTCGTTTGGGTCTTCACATAGTTATCAAAAGCCAACACAAATGGATGGAAGTTTAACTCCAGGGTCAGATCCGCAGACATATTATCCAAATCAAAGCCCAAACCCAGAAGTGAAGCATAAAATGCAAACAACGAATAGATGTCAACAAAGCATTCAAGACATGTATTTCGAGATCAAAAGCTCTAAAGAATCCAATACTGACTGTATGTACAGAATCGAAAAGGCAAAGCAAAACGTCTGTCAATTGGATCTAATGTTCACTTACTTCGATTTGGGTGACCAGAGCTGTCAGGCCGGGTATATGTCCGTTGACGGCCACAAACTCTGTGGATCTATTGACAAGAATACAATGAAAACATTCAAATTCAATGACAAAGAGTTAGTAATAGATTTGAAGTTGGATTCAATGGGATTCGGAAATGGATTTGATATGAAGGGCCGTCAGGTTGAGTGTAGTTCACCACAGGATAAGATGGATAAGAGTCAGCAGATGTATAGCCAGTCAATGGATTCTGAGAGGAATAAGTATGGGATGTCATTACAGCCCAAACAGCCCGAACCACAACTATCACAACCACGACCTTATATGTCTGGCCATGACTTTAGACCTCAACAATCAGACAGCTATGAGAAAAGGGTCGGCGCCAGACAACCATCACATCCCAAACCGATTCCTTCAAACTTTGATGGATTTGATCTCCGTTTGTCATTAGGAGCCGAAGCACAGAATAAAAGATTGAGTCCTTCTGACAGCTCTGAAGAGAGATGTCATTTAATATATTCTGAAATAGAGTTTCCGATAATGAGTCCGAACCACCCGAAGCCCTACCCTTCCAATATGTTCTGTCGCTATACCATAAGGAAAGCCAATCCAAACATTTGTGCAATTGATATGAAGTTCAGTTCATTCGACATCGAAGACGACCCCAAATGTGCAAAGGATTACCTGGAAGTGGACGCCGGGAGGATATGCGGGCCTTTGCCTCCCAGTCACGAAAGTGAGACAAACCATTGAATGGAATATAATTCGATTATAACATCCATTGTCTTATAGGAAGATATTATTTCTTACCACAAGAATACGAAAAGGTTTTGATCTTCAAATCCGATGATTCGGACCAAAGATCGGGGTTTGCGTTGAATGTCAGACAGATAGAGGACTGCACTAAGCCCTGGCAGCCCAGTAGGTGTCCAGTTGTCCATCATTTAAATTAATTGTCTTATTCACTAAACCCAAGTGTCGGCGCCGATGGCACCTACAGTTTGCGATGTCTGCCATCACAGTCTTAGAGGACAGATAATGAGCACTAATTATCCGAATAATTACAACGATTTTATGCGCTGTTCGTATCGTATTCAAGCGATGGCACCCGACTATTGTCAGGTGAAGTTGTATCTGAGGGACATAGACATCGAGTCCTCCCCTTCCGGCCATTGCATGAAAGACGCTCTCATTATCGACAAAGAAAAACTCTGCGGAAAAGAGCCAAACCCTAAGGAAAGTGAGTTTTATTTAATGACAATTTGTTTAATCAAAATATTGATCACATTTTAATCATTTTCAGTGACACTGACCTTCCCGGCCAGTGAGCCCCGGGAGATACTCATCAACTTTCAAACAGATGTCAACGGAAACGGTCGGGGATTTCTCATTGAATACATTCAGGTATTATTTGACACAATATCTGATATTTCAATACACGCCTCAATCATATTCAGGAGTCGTGTTCCCTGTCCTCAAATCGTATGCCATCTTTGGCACAACCCATAACTCCCGTCGAAAGCAAACCAAACAACTTCCCCGTCGTTTCAGTTCAACCGACGGGAACCAAGCCTGACAATAGAGTGGGAACGGTAGGAACACTCATTCCTCCCATATATCCACCCAATTATGTCTCTCGGGCTCACATCGAAGAGATAGTGCAAACACAGGTCCAGGTGTTGGACAAAAGAGATAATGAGACCAATCAAAGAAATAGCAATTCTTTCATCAAATAACTATTGAATGGATTTTACAAAACAAAAACATTTCAAATATTTTTCAATTAATTTAAAAAAATTGTATAAAAAATAATCCAATAAATAGTGAATCAATGTTTCGGTCCTTCTATTCATGTCTTCAAAACTAATGATTTAATCGTTTCGTAAAAGTCGAAGAATGAGAAAAACGACCAAAAGATTAATGAATTTTATTTATTTTGTAATAAAAAACAAACATTTGTTAACACAATTAAACAGTTGTTTAGATCTATCGATCAGTTTATCAATGGTTTCAATGGTTGTGAAAATTGATAAGAATTTTATTCTCAAAATACAAACAATTATTGAAATAAAGTTAATGTTATTTCAAAAAATTTATTCAAAAAATAATAAAAATTTTTAAACAAAATTCAAAATTTTTTACTTTGAATTCAAAGAATCCAAGTCTCATGTCTTGCCTAATAGTGTCAGCGCTCAAGAAGAAGACATCAAAGAATAGGACCAATAGTGACCACAATATCCAATGCTTCCATTGATTCAAGTCTATAATCACCCGTCAATTACCCTATTCCCACATACCGTTCCTATGACTCGAACCCATTCATGACTTAAAAGTCAAACAAAAGTTTTTGTAAATAAATGTCAAAATTATAAAACAAATTCAAATCAAATATTATTTGAAAAAACTTTTATTTCATTTTAAATGACATCAAAATATCTTCTTTTGTCCAACTTTTGGCATCACTTCCACCACAAGAAGAGTTAATAGTCGATGAAAGTGTTGAATGATTTGAGACAAAACTCAGTTATAAAACAAATGGTCGATTAAAATGGATTTGAATTCAAACGATATTTAAAATAAGTGTTAAATAAGAGATAAATTGATCATAAAATGACTGAATTTTCAAAACATTAATTCGTTATATTTATTGTGAATAAGATTTTATAATAACATAACAAATGTTTATGTCTTTTATATCATATGAAAACTATTTCTTTGCAATTATGTCCGAAATATCAAAAACAGATCAAAAAACAGTTAATATATTTTTGTTCAAAAACTAAATTATATATAATTTGTTAATAAAATATATCGCAAAAAAAGTCTTAATATTATTTTAATGTATTTTATGCTTAAACTTATGCTTCAAATACTGTTAAATCTTAAGTATTTTTCACCGAATTCTCCAATTTTTGACACATTTTGTAAAATATTAAAAAACAAAAAGTTTTTTGAATTGATTTTCATTGAAAAGATTGAGTAATCAATTCGGAAGCGCCCAAAGAGTTGCCGTCTTGTCTGCACTGGTAGTAAGGAATGTGAAGTCGTATGGATGCCATCGGCCCTGAATCACTTTGTCTGAATGCTCGGCCACAACAATGCTGGGCAGGGGTTGGGTTAGGTCTCCCTGGAGGTCAGTCAACACAATTCTGTTATCATAGCCACCGGTCAACAGATAATAGGCTTTGTTTGAGAATCGAATGGTTCGGATGTCAGAGGAATGGGGTTGGAATGTCTGGATTATACGACCGCCTCGTATGTCATAAAGCATACAATTCGAGTCTTCGTGTCCGGAGACCAATAGCTTTCCCGATGGATCCACACATACGGCCGCGACTGCACTCCCTGTGCGACAGATAGTTATATATAAATAAAAACATTTAATAACTAATCGATTGAATACCGGGTCCTTTGCCAGAGGCTGGCGGGGCTGTTATCAGGTTAACGCATCCACGAGTTCGCAAATCCCAGAACCGAATAGTTCTGTCTTGAGATCCGCTGACAAACACAGCTCCGCCCCAAGTGTATAGGGAGAGAATATGCCCTAAAGAGCACAGTTATGTCATTTCTAAACAATTTTCAATAAATGTTTCAATACCTGAGTGTCCGGAAAGGGCTTGGAATGGGGTCATCGTGTCGCAATCGGTTACGTATATCTTGCAATCTCCAGTTCCACCAGATATAAGAAGACTGGACCGATTGGACAGATCCTCCATAAAGCACATGTCCCTAACGGTGCCGTCATGCATGGCCAGTTCAGTCTCTCCCCCTTCGACTTCATTCGTCAGGGAATTAAATCTCAATATTTTGATGGTCTTATCGTTAGAACCCGTGGCCAAGAGATCGCCCGTTGTATTCCAGGCCAGGCTTTAATGCAAACCATTTTTGATATTTTTATAAAACAAATTTCAATGAAAACAAACCAATAAATGCTTCCCTTGTGGTGCTTAAGGCGCTTTGAGAGGACAGGGGGCTGATGAGGGATGTGGTCTTCTCTGTGATAGCAATAAACAAATCAAAGAATTGGATTAAGTGTCAAAGAATTGAATCAAATGTCAAATAAGTGACAAATACCTCAAACTTCGCAATTCATGTGATTTAGGGTATCCACAGATTCTCAATGTCTTTGCATTGGAACCGGTGGCATACAACTGTCCATTGGGATGGAACTCAGCGGCCCGTATGGCAAGTGTGTCCTCCAATCGGGTGACTGGAATGAAGTGGGGTTTTCTGATCCCAAAATCAGAGCTGTCAGAAAGATTGCTTCTGTAGGACGAGTTGGGGCCGTGCTATAGACCGGTGCGAAAACACATTTTATAAACATTTTTGCTATAATACAAGGCGTAGGCGATTATGAAGGTTAGGATAGGATTGAAATTGTTATATAATTTTTATACAACTGTGCAATGAATGGCAAATTCAAGGACAGAAGAGGAACAAAGAGATGAAGTTTTGGTCATTTGAAAGGTTTTCAAAATATTGGTTTTGAAAGACAATTGACTCAAACATACATTTCCAATACATTTACATATTTTTGAATTTAGTTTCATTTTGAGACTTAAGGCAAAAATATATGACTTTTGATTGAATAGTTTTTAGCACAAAACTGACTGACAGTAAGAGTAAAACATTAGGAATAATACATTGAAAAATAGTATTTTGTTGTTTGACTGATTGTTTTGAGACATCTGTGCGGTTATAGCCATAGGAATGACAACAAATTCATTCAAAAGCCAATTGTTTGAGGCATTGAAGCGATTCAGTGAAGGGTTTTTTGTTTGTGTCACACAATTGGAGTCGAATTAGTGTAAAATGTGAGACAAATACAGTTTTGAGGCATTCATGTTATGAATGATTCATTACAACTGAAACTAAATTTATATATAATTTATAGTTAGCTATGAATTGAATGATAAAAAAATTAAAATTATATATTTTTCACATAAAACAAAGACATTAGTCTTTTATTATAGCACTGGGATCTAATTGAGGACCCATTGAAGTAATGAAAGCGTGTCATTGCTGTCAAATGCTATTAATTTAAGACTTATTTAATGTTAAATTAAATTTAATATTTCTTCGCGTGTTTTAATCCAGTCTTAAATGAAGACCAGAAGTAATGAACCAAATAATCGATCAAAACTCAATTCGACACTAATTTCGTGTCAATTAATCGACGTTTAATAAAAACATCAAAAATTTTGAATAATTTTTAGCATTAATTTGAATCGAAATTCTTTAGACTTTTTGTTAATATTCATTGACATCGAGAACAGAGCCATTGATTGTGAGTTTGACTTACGAGGTGTCGAAAGGGGGCACCGATTGACTCGTGCAAAATCAATGGCTTTTGTGACCTATAGGGATGTACGGGACAGACATCGGAGTCGGGTGACAGAGCCCTATCATATGGAGTGTCACTTCTTCTGCCCGAACCCATCGAACCTCCAGATGTATTCAAATCGTAATGAACTCTCTTTTGAGTGCCATTAATGGGAGGACTGCCATAACTGCGTTTGTCTGGACTCAGATAATTGCGATCCTTATTAACAAAGTAACTGTTGCTGTGCTGTTGGATCCGATCATCAGAGTCTGACTTCTTGTAAAAGTTGTCGTATTTGTCCTCCAAGTAATTGTCTTCATATTTGTCATACGAATAGTTGTCATCGAATTTGTCATAAGATTTCTCGAAATATTTATCAAAGGATTTGTTGTAGTATTTGTCGGAAGTATTACTAAATCTATTGATCTTATCAGAGCTCGAAGAATATGAATCAAATTTGTTGGAAGTGTTGAAGTCGTCGCCATTCCAGTCGTCGATCGCAAATCTTGTCGGAGATCCAAATATATATTTAGAGCTCGAATAATCGGATCTCTTTATTGGATCGGAATCTGAGCTGATTTTGTGGTAATAACTCATTCGCTCAGAGATGTAGTCGTTATAATTCGGCGAAGAATTCATTTTGGATACAAATCAAAATTTGACACTTTTTGCACTAAAATCTGAAGTGTAGACAAAGTTTGAGTCTTTGACTGATGTCTCAAATACTTGAAATATCTGAAGAACACCAAAAAAGTTTAATATCAGACAAATGTTATGGTTTGAAGAGTTTTCACAATAAACAGTACATTTAAAGTGATTTAAATATGAAATGTAATCTATAAATGGATTTCAAGAATAATAAAACAAGACCTTCAGTGATAGGAACTGACTATCGGACCGATTGTACGAAACGAATCCAGTGTTCAATTGCGATGAGAAACCAATCGATTGGTTGCGAACAATGTATTCAATGAATGAATGAATTGAAACAAACTTTTATTTGTCACAAATAATCAATTCTTTTGTACTTAAGTATTTCAAAAGTCTTTTTGTTGTCGAATATAAGACACAATAATTGATAACTAGTTTGTGATCGAAATATGTAATCCTTTACTTTGTTTGTGAGAACTAACTCTTCAACTAAAATAAGGGGCTTTTATACTAAAACAAGATATGATGGGTTGTGTGGGAGTAAAGTTTAGTCAAAACTATCATTTTTTCATTTCATTTAGTGCTTAATTTTGCCGATACTTTCAAGAAGAGTGCAAACCATTCACAACGACTTTGTTTGCAAAGAAGACTCTATTGAATAGGGTTTGCATTACATGTGTTGTCGCTATAATTAATAGCTTTCACATAAGTAGGAGATCTTAAGGTCATAATGAATTCGAGCGAAACATTCAATGAAAACATTTTAGTATTTGTCGAATATTATTGAATAACAAATAAAATGTCTTTTTATTCAACAAATAATAAATTCTGTATTATTTGATAAAACTTTTTTTGATGCAATTTAAAGACTATTAATATCTTTGAAGTATTTTAATTTAAATAATAATTAAGTTTTTTTGTGACATAACTCCTATTGAAGCGACGAAAACATATTATGACTTCATTTACTCTTTAGTTTTTTGTGTAAATTCAAAACACATTAATTTTTAGTAAAATAAAATAATAGTTTTAAATGTAAATTAATATTTATTTATGCGAACCAATACTTAACGAAATTTGTATTGAATTTTCATATATTTAATATTTTTTTTGTAAATTAAAAATGTTTGAAAATAGTTGTTGTCTTCAGAAAATAATTTCAATAAAATATATTTCTATTTACAATAATATAAATAACTCCACAAATGCTTGAAAAGCTATTCAGTTGTTTTCGATGATTACAACTGTTTTTTATTATGAATTCAATGCCAAATACCTGTAAAAGTGATTTGCATTCGCAATGATAAGTGAATCGAAAATAATTTCAATGTTTTCAACACTTCTAAGCGTTTCATATATTAATGATATCTGTGAACAGTATTTCACAAATGATAACTCATCCAGAATTTGACTCGAGGTTAAAAAAGATAGAATTCGGGGATAAGTTGACAAATAGCGGAATGAATGGGTGTTTGAGTTTTATTTGTTTTAATCATATCATGAGATAATGAAACAAAGAAAAAACATTTTAAGTATCAAAAAAAATGTTTTTAATAAAAAAATAAAACAATAATTATATTTGAATTTGTTTTATATCAACACTTAAACCAATGACTAATAATTTAGTAATCATTTCATGATTACATTTAATGAGAGAAAGCAAACCGTGTTTTGATTACAAAAAACTTCAAAAAATAACTCATTTATTAGTTTATGCAAAATATTCGCCAAATTATAATGTTTTGCACATTTGGTCTAACGTTAAAATACTTTAAATTGCTTTAAACTAAATATTGTTTGGATTAAACACTCGAATGAATACAATTTCTTTACAGATTAATTACACCGAAAAACAAACATTTTTTGTACTAAACATAACAAAAAAACTTATTATAATTACAAATCAAATCTATTTTAAGCCATAGTGTAATCAATTGTCTCAATGATAGAGAATATAAAAAAGTGAAATAAATTCAAGGAATTAGTTCTGGAATTATATGAGCATTAAATTGAAGGCAAAAAATAAAACAAAAAACCCATTAAATTAATGTTCATTTGTTTCGATAATAAGTTATTTCAATTCATTTATTATTAAAGTTATTATAATTTGAATTGAATTTATGTTTTGTATGGAATCAAAACATCATTAATTCAATTGAATGATGGATTGATTTGAGTTACCATTTACTCAACTCTAGACTTAACAGTGTTTCAGATTTATTACACCCAATGATAAAGTTTGACATTTCTTGGATTTCGTTAAAATATTGGACATTAGATAAAAGAAAAGTTCGATACAATTGCCAAATATATGGTTTACTTCTTAGAAAAAGCAAACAATTTATTCTAAAACAACTGAAAGGTTAAAAGCGATAAATAGTAGCGAAAAGTACTTCAGAAAATAATAATTCATTTATGAAGTTGAAAATAATGCCTCTTTAAGAGCACCTCTCATTTGACATGAGTTGTGAAGAATTAAATCATAGGAATGTCTATAATGTTATTTGCGATAAGAAATGAGTTTTCAATTATAAAACAAATACAGATTTTATGTTTCATTAGATTAATTGAAGTCGACTTACATGACAGCTTCGGAGCGATAAAGTCGACTGACTCAGCACTGGTATCCGAGAGTAACTGTCATTAGAGCCCAAACTACTGGACAAACTTCTGTTCCTTAAACTAATAGCTTCTTTCATCGGACAGATCCGGAAGTGGTGCAAAGGTGGCGAAGGTTTAGGCGATCGCCACATATTTGACACTTATAGCTGATTATACATCAAGTGATCGTTTTTAAGATAATGTCATCAATTTGTAAGAGTTTTTCATCAAATACAGGCATATATGAAAAATATGAAATCCATTCACAGCTGTTTTGGTTATATTATGCTTTCATTTGCATTATTTGTTCGTCAAATGCAAAATTTTTGTCGAAAATTATTTACTTTTAATATTATTACTTATTTTATAACATATATTAAATTATAATTAATTAATCGATAACTAATTTTAACTCAATTCCCATAAAACCTAATTTATAGCTAACGCCAGAAGTGATCCATAACTCAAATACGATATTTAAAAATATATTGAAATGAAAAAATGTTCGCAAAAAATAGTTTATTGTATTAAACAAATACTTTTAACAATTTTATCACATATTTATGATATAATTATTTAATACAAACAATATTATTATGATATCAATAGATGTTATGTTTTTCAATAGAGAAAAAACTTTTGAATTTCAAATATATGTGAATAAAAGAGATAAAAAACTTTTGTGATATTCGGTCAAAACAATAAAAAAGTATTTTATTGATGAAAAGTACTATTTTTGTGATATTAAATGTGATAAAAATGAATGAAATGTATGGAAATGATGGCAAAGAGAGCCAATCAGATATCGCATCGATTGTTTCCAAGATATTGAAGACAACTGTCGTGCCATTCGGTCCACAGGACAGACATAGCAATAGTGATGGCCTCGCATTCGTTAGGCATCACCTGTCCTTCCAGTCCAACAAATAACAATTGTTTGCATATTTTAAGATTTTCTCATAAAATCTATTTTCAATTTACAACACTTTTCACGAATTACACGAAAGTAATTCACGACAGAATCGAGTGATTTGTGTCCCTGAGAGACAGGTGTGTTATTGCGAACCGATTAACAGAGAAGTAATAATTAATAACAATTCCACAACCATTTGAATGTGAATCAAAGCTATACTGAATTGTGTAAATGTTTGTAAACGGCGTTTCGTTAATATGTCTCAAAAAAAACTAAATTAATGAACATTTTATACATTAGTTTTGAATTCATTTTCATTGTTTTGTCTTTTGTTTAAATGAATTATTGGTTATATTTATAATACATTCGTCTGTCTATGAGACGAAAGTGTGTTAAAGATAAGCATTTTTTTGTTAATAACAGAATGTTTGATGAGTTTGAGTTTGAAGGACAACAGCAATGAATAGAGTGAACAAAGTTTTACTTTTTCACTGATAATCGCTTTGGAGACTAATGACAGACTGGAGTCAAATGGATTGAAATGAATTGCAAATAATAACAAACAATTAATTGGATTGCAATCAGACAGACAGGGATTAGACGGCAAACAGATTGTTATCGGAAAGGGTAGGAATGGATGGAATGCGTGTCCAATAATAACACAATACCTCTTCAACCGTATGATAGAACGTGACAGAATGGTGTTGATGGGGACGGTATGTCTCGGCAACACTGGCGTCCGGTTCAGCGAACAAGTAATCCATTTTAGTTTTAATCTCATTTTCACTCATATTTTAATATTTTGTATTCAAACAAAATCCAAAAAAATGACAAACTTTTATAAAAATGAAATTCTGACCAAACTTTTAATGTTTGCAAATTGTTGTCCAAAAACAAATGGATTAATACTTAAGACTAAAGTATATCCTATTGAATGAAACTAATTTTGTCGTTCATTACGCCCACAATAGCCTTATTGTCCATTTGTGGACATAAGAACCAAATCATATCAATTGATATGAAGTCTTTGAGTTTATTTACATTCAATGAAATAGAAATCAATTATTTATCAAAAATACAAAACAATTGACTTTTCATTAAATTCAATCAAAAATACATTTTTTACTCAAATTATTTTCTCTTTAGATAAAAATAAAAGATAAAAATGATGTTAAATATAGTTTTTGATGAATGCCTTATAAGGGGCTCAAAATCAAATGCATTCAATGAAAGAGCTTTTAATGAAATGACTTTAATTAATGAATGATTTAATGAAAATCTAATAATGCCTTAAGAAGTGAATTAACGAAAGATCACAACAAAACAAGTCTTCAAGACTTGAAAAGCAATTAATTAATGAAAAACATATTAAATGACTAAAATTGAAACCAAAAACAAAAACATATTAATGTTTGGCATAAATGCAATTCATTTGAAATGAAGACAACTTTTTTGTACACTTTTTGCTCATATTTTTTGCTCAATTAATTTCAATTAACTTTAAGAAAAAACTATTTTTTAGTGATTTTGAAATATTTTGCTTTTCATACCGTTTTGTCGCTTCCAGTGTTTGGCAAATGTTGTGACGAATGAGCTCTTAATTGATGTGTTTGTTGTTGTGATGATTGATGTGAAGACATGTTTGAGTTAATGGTAAGCATTTCATTCATACTATTGTTAAACGATATGTTCTTCTGTTGAGAACCGTTTTGATGATTGGCAGCAATGATAGGGGACTGGTTTGGCGTGAAGTTAGGGGTTTCTCGCATTCGGTACAGACTTCCCTTCGGTGTACTTGTGGTCAGTCTCTCGGGGTTCGGGTAATTCGATTGACCCGTTTGTCCGATTGGAGTCACCTTTTGGTTCACTTCGGTATAAGTAATTGGAGTTTGAATTACATGACTATAAGACGTCTGGAATGAGTTCCTATCACTCGATGACATTTGTGGTTCAGATATACCATAAACAAACGACTCTTCAGTCATCAACTTTTCCATCAGTTTTTGTTTTTGTCTTTGAAATTGTTGCCACAAATCCGATGTGTTTTGGCTTTGATTGACATCTTTGGCACAAATTGGTTTGAAATGGCTGTGAATTTGGCTCTGATTTGGATTTAGTGATTGATTGGCATTTGTTATAAAATTTGATTCTTCGAGACTTAGTGTCGAAACCGGTGATGGCTTTTCAGATATAGTCGGAAGTCTTTGGAAGTTACTCGAACTGAAGACATCTCCCTCTTCGAACAGCCGGTCCACTGATGTCTGTCCCGTCTTCTTATTACTCATTTCATTGTTATTACCATTACTTGAGTTCAAGTGAAACCCTGTCGTCGCGAAAGAGGACCGACTCATAGCTGTCATATCATTGATGGAAAAGTTCATTAAACTCTTCGTTAATCCATCCACTATTCCAGGGGTCAAAGACTTTGACATCAGATCTGATGCCTTTCTTCTGGTGAAAGGTGTGGCCGAATGTGGAAATACTTTCGGTTTGATAGGTGTGACTAAAATCAGTTCAGACCACGAGGCCACCAGAGATGGCTTCTCCAGTTGTTCCACTTCCACATTCAGGGTCTTCTGTTCGAAAGGATGTTTGAATGTGTCCAAAGGTATGGACTGAAGCCATGATAATAAACTGAGATCAGAGTTACTAAAACCGGTTCCGTCCAAAAGATTGGAGTATTTCATCGAAACCATGGATTTGTTGCTTCTTTGCTGACAGTATTCAACGCAAGACTCGTAAAGAATGCCTTTAATAACCAATTGCATCAAACGATCGCCTTTTGCGGTCTTCGGCACCAATTCAGTGGACTTCTTGTCCGGCGGCAAAAACTTCTCAATGAGTGGCAAAACAGTCTTAAAGCAACTGATCCGCCAATTGCTTGGATTCCAGCGCTTATACTCTTTGAGTTCGCATAGATTGGGAACTGTTAACAACAGACACAACTCGTTGTAATCTTCTTTGTTGGGACACAACTGTTCCAAATGGTTGAGACAATGGACGACATCGTTGACAGCGACCTCAACGTTATGGATTGGTCCGGCTTCTGATCTGATACACAAGAGTTCAATATATTTGTGTTTATTAACCAAATATTTGAACTGCTTTTTGTCGAACGCTTCCATCGATTCCATGGGTTGCACGAAATGCAAGACATCATCCCATTGGCCGTCGAGGATCAGTTGCCTCAAGAACAGGAGGTCATCGCTGAACACACCGTTCGTTAGACCCGTCTCTCTCTCGACACTCAACTGAGATATACTTAGGTCTCGGTTGGACATGAACTCCAGAACCAGACGAATGACATCTTCTTCACGAAGAGCGAAATGTGACGAATAGACAGACATTTCAAGACATTGGTTAAGACATGAATTGATCCGATAATCAAATGAAGAGATGATTTAAATAATAAAATTTGTTAACAAACGTAACGTTCATTGACTTCAAACAAGTCATGAAAACAAACCATTTATTCATAAATATCGTTATGTTTTGGTTTTGACTTAACATTGAAAGTAGTGTTAATTGGGTTTGGCTTTCAATACGAGACTCTTATCACAAAAGTTCAGGTTTTCTTCACTAAAATTAACCTGAATTTCATTAACTCTACTGAAAAGCCGGTTCTCTCTCTTCAAAAATTAATAACATATTATTATTCAGTCTTTTATTTGTTGTTAACATTTGTTTGATTATTATTTCCCATAAACTCATTGAAAACAAATTTTTTTTTGAATAAATTTTGTTTTGATTTAAAAATATTTTCAAAACTATGTCTAAAAAATTCAAGGCTTTAGACATAATTTCGATGCAATTAATTGAGAAAATATTTGATTGAAAATTGATTGACATTTTTTTGGTACAATTTTTCAATTAAACGGAATTGATTTGAATGAAAATATATGAGAAAATAGTTTTCCTAACTTTAAGTTTAATAGACTTAAACATAAAATTTCAAATAAATTCTCAATTCATGTGAACTTGAATTGATGTGAGAAAAACAAGTTTTTTGAAGCCTTTAAAAATTCATAAATAATTTTCTTCTTAAGCCTCGAAAAATTCTTTCAGTTTTAGAAACATATATAACTTTTTAGTTCCCTTGAATTCGCTTGAATTGAGTAATAATTTTGTTGTTTTAAAGTTATTTTTCAGTCAATTATTTTTCAGATCAAATAATTCGATAAATAGTGTTTTAAACGACATTTTTGTGATCCGCTATTGAATAATAACAGTAGAATCAAATGTCTCTTTGAATACAATATTAGATATCATTGAAATGTAATTCAAATGAAAATATTAAATGAAAACAAGAAATATATTCAAACATTTTAATGTAGAAATCAATTAAGGCTTATATGTGTTGTTAGTGAAGTTGGAGACAATCAATGAATTGTTAATTCAAAACAGCGTTCATTTCAGTGCATATCATATGAATGGCTTTGAAAATGAGATGCAGTTATGGAGAGGTTGTATAATATCATATCATATACTGAACAACAGATAAGCTAATCATAAAACTATTGCCAGTCCTATAAACGCATGAATGGGTAGATCGAGTCGTGGACAGCACTGACAGCACTCATAGGCAGAGATTGAGTTAATTTGTACTTTTGGCAAATCTTATCTCATATGACATTACATACACATTGAATGACATAATTTTGATGCATTTGTGTTGAAAAATACCATAAAATGGTTTGAACGCCAATAAAGACACAAAACATCTCTTATTTCAATAATCCTTTATTACATTGAAAGAGATTTTTATTATTATTTAGAATTACAAGAGTTTTGCTATAAATATAAAACATTCGTTAATACAAGTTATGCTAAAAGTATTTTATGTCAAATACAGTATTAAAAGCAAAATTAAATTAAATACAAAGTTATCAATAGCTTAGAGCTCAGTATGGATTGAAAGCCCGGATAAGTTTTAAAAACATTTTGTTCCCACAAATAGGTATTGATTAGCAATGATAGCAAAAAACTATTGTAATATTGGAGACAATTATAGCAGACATTACTTTGGTTTTTGTTTATAATTATTTATCAAATGTTTTTCTGTTATATGAATGCCCAATGAGTTCAATGACTGAGCAGTTGATGAAAAGGTCATCAAATTTTCAATTAACTAATAATTCAAACATTTTTTCAATGTATAAATCAATTATTTATTTGCAAATCGCATGACTCGAAGAGTTTATGTTAAATGCTATGACATTACGAGAGTTTAAAGAATATAAAATGTGACCAAAGATTATAGCAATCGTTTTGAGTAATTCATTTGTAGCACAATTAAGACATACAATAAAATTATAAAATAAATCAATTAAAAAAATTAAGAATTAATAAAATTTGTCTCAAATTGTCATTAATGGGCTGTCGAGAGAGAGATAGAGAGAGAGAGTATGAGAGAAATTAGACATTCATTCCTTTTTGTCTGTCGATTCAGCCGTTTCGGGAGCCGAGTCCTTAGGCTTTGGCTCATCACCGCCTGTGGCCGCCGTCTCTTCGGTCTTCTCTGCCTCAGCCTTCTCTTTATCGGCCTTTTCCTTTGCCTCCCTTTCCGTCTTCTCCTTCTCTTCCTTCTCGGCCTTTTCCTTCTCCCGCTTCTCCTTTTCTGCCCTCTCTTTCTCTTCCTTTTCCTTCTTCTTGCGTTCCCTTTCCTCCTTGTCCTTCTTCTTCTTCTCTTCTCTTTCTTTTTTCTTCTCTTCCTATAAATTCAATACAAAAATAACAAAATTCAAAGTCCAATTCAGATCCAGTGGCAACTCAGGTATGCATTACCTGTTGTTTCTTCTTCTCCTCCTTCTTCTTGCGCTCCTCTTCTTTCTTTTGTTCTTCTTTTTTGATCTCCTCTTCCTTTTCAGGCGATAACTCTTTTTTAGGCATATGAGTGTTGAGTTCCAGAGAGGTTGTCATCTGATCCCAATCGGGCCAATGCTTGGCTTTGATGCGATCCATTAGTGCCACTAAGTTTGAGGTCTCCGTTTCCATCCATTCCTTCATTCCTCCGAATGGGATGTATAGGAATTGAGTCAAATGAGCGAAAGTCACGCAATCCAAGAGATGAGGCTCTTTCCCGAAGAAGTACTCCTTGTCGGCCAAGTATGCACTCATAGCTTTGAGGTCATCCTTTCCGAAGTCATAGATCTCTTCAGTCGTATGACGACCTAATCCGTGACCAACGGCTTGTCTGACATTCTTTTTGAATCCTATTTTGAATATAATGTTAAGCAAAGCGTTGGGCAGTTTTGAGTTCAATGTCTTCTTGATGTCCAGTTGTGCCGCGTCCAAGAACTCTTGGGGGTTGTTGTATCTCCACCAACGGACCACCCTTTCCAACGACAGCACAGGCATTAGTCTCAGAGTAACTATGAGGACAGTTATCACTACTCACCAACTCGTGTGGTTATTGAGCATAGACTCGAAAGCGTGGCTTACATTCCTTTGCTCATCAGTGAGTCCAAAGTCCAGATCTTTGTCGAAATGTTTAGACAATTCGCGGATAATAATGTCTGAATCGGCGACCTCTTTGCCATTGAGCTCAATGAACGGCAACTGACCCTTCTTTGACTTATACTTCATCTTGTGGTCAACATTCTGTTCAATGATATGCAATGAAGACATTGTGTTAATCATTGGATCAGACACTAAGCCTAAGAGTAAGAGAAACGCCTCTCAAATGCAAACCATTTTTTTTGAAAATAATGTCAAAAAATGGGCGTAATTTAAAAGTGGGATTCACTACAAAGTGGACAATAAATGGCAATCAAAGCACTCTTTAAACAAATTAAGACATAATTCAAACCATTTATATAACAATAACTCAATTAGCGCTCATTTATTCAAATACCCGGACATTGATATCAGACACAATTGATCACAGATTAAGACATTTGTTGCCAATTGTTATCAAAAATGTTTTGTCATTTAAATACAAAACACAAATGTCTTTGACTTTGACTTATCTAACGATAAGCCATTATCTGTCAGATGTGTTAATCATTGAAAGCATGTCTCAAAACAAATGCATTTGTGATCCAAACCTCATATTGAATGCCATTCATTCGCAACCAGTTCTCCACTTTCAGACAGAAAGGAGAGGCTGAGGGAATGGTAGGACATCTGGAGAACTGGTACAGATAGACGACATCCTTCTCGAAGTCCAACTTATGGATCGTCGGCTTCGGGACCACCTCTTTCTTGGGACTCGCGGTCTCGGCGTTCGACTGATCCGTCTGTTGGTCACCAGTCGTGTCGTTGTCCGAAACGGGAGACACCGGCTCTTGAGTGACAGCCGTCTGGTTGGCCGACGGGTCAGCACCAGAAGTGGCCGTTTCTGTCGTCGAAGTCATACTGGAAGTGATGGCAAGACTGCAAGTGATGGCAAACAGACAACACAAACAATTAGTATTCAATTGTCGTTCAAAACTCACTTCAAATCAAATTATAGAAAAAAAGCCGAAAAATGACTTTTAATATAAAAACTATTGAAAAATAATTAATAAATTTGTTCACAAATGAAGGAAACGATGAGAAAAGTGTTGTTGAAAATGATTACCGATTTGTAAATGAATTGACAATTGGTTTGAAAGCGATTAATGGTTTGAATGAATCACCAATGCTTTGGATGTGTTGAAATGGCGACCGAAACACACACTAAAGCCGACAGACTATACGTTGACTGCAGTCAGCGCTCAATATATAGCAAGCAGTCTATAGCTATACAATGGATGCGCGTTTGAGACTATGTATGACTAAATACAAGGTATGGCCAATGAATAACACTGAAGGCTAGTCTAGGGCTCACTCAACCCAACTCAACACTAGACTACCATTACTACTACTGCCAATACTGACTGTGCGCTCAGTCACACTAGTCTCCAATGCTCAACAGCAACAAACCCATACCAACCCGTGCCCAACCCTACCCGCAGTCAAGATGTCGAACCCATTAAAACCCGTTGTTATAGAAACCGGTTTTAAAAAGTTTTTTCAAATAATTTTTTATTTTAAAACTTTTTATAACATTTATTGAACACAAAAAACACTTTAATTCAGTTATATTTGTTTATTACATTAAAAGCCTTTCATTTAAGCCTTGATTTGAAAAGTTTTTGTAATTCTTTCAATACTTTTGCATTATTTGAGAGTTTGTATAAAATATATAAAAATCATATAATTTGATGAAAAACATGTATTTCTATAACTAATAGTGAAGTCAGGTTTATGTGGTTTACAATTTCTAGACGGGTATGGGTTTGGGCGGGTTTGTGATGAGATGGGTGTTGGTTGTCGATCCCTAGTGGCAATCATACTATGCTCACTTGAGGGCCACTCCCGACCAAACAATGCAGCAACTCTTCGTTCATGCAATTCATTGGCTACCAGTGCTTTACCACATTTTGGCGGCCAATATGTGATCCCAACCCCACCTCTCGGGCCATACAATCCCTAATCGAGTCATTCAATTGCAATGATATCTCAACTCAAATCTTAGGGTTCTTTCACTCATGAGTTGTGGCAATGGATTGACATTTGCTGTTAGTCTCGACCTAAGGGTAACCAAGGCTTGCATTTGCACTGATTTGCATGCATTTAATGCATATTTAGATGTGATTTATTGCTATCAATTGATATAGTCATTGGTGTAGTCATTGCCCCAATCAAAGCACTGTACGCAAGGTCTTTAGCAAACATTTGAGGGGATCAACACTTTAAACATTTATCACTGATATTGTCTGTGACCCAAAGACCCGGATTACTCCTCTGTCAACTAATTGCTTCCTTCAGTTGCCTTCAATTGCCTTCAGTTGTCATATAAGCGTGAAATGACTACCAGTTCAGCACTTTTACCACTAATTATGAAGTTTGCAAATACTTGTCGTTTGTCTAATAAGAAGTAATTTATTTACTTTTAGACCTTTTAATCATTACTGCCATAAATGATAGCAATAATAGACTAATAACTAATACATTCTTTGCCCGAAATTCTATCACGAGTTTTGTCGACAAATTGTTTACATTTTTGAGTCAATATCTAATCTAATCCATGGAAAAGTATTTTTCAAACACAGATTGTATTATAAGTACAGAAAATATTTGAAATATTCAAAACGATAACCACTTTTTAAACAAATATATCTCATATTAATTGGAAATATTTCAAAAAAATTCTCATTTCCGGAAAACCTCTTTATCTGTGATTGCAATGAATTATAAGAAATGTTATTTCAATCATATTTTGCATTGCATTCAATAGACTATAAATATAGTATTTGTTGTATTTCTTCGTATAATAAATATTATATTTTATTACTCAAAGTCTGCAATCATTTTCATTAGTTTTGAAATTTGAATTCAAAACAAAATATTTTTTATATTTCGTAGATATAAATGATATTTAAACCGGAATATAATGTAAAAATCAGTTCACATTTGTTAACAAAATTGTCAAAAAAGTAGTTATATTAAGCCTATGCTCACGACTCATGTCTGTCACGAACTTTTATACCTTTCTTATTCTTATTGATGATTATCTTTGCGCTCATTGACTCAAAATGTGTTAAATAGCAAACACTTAATGCATTCAAAGGAATGAAAAATAAAATATAAATTCCTTTTTCACAGTTCTATCACAATTGACATTACATTCAACACTCTTATAGTAATAAATGTTGTGTTAGTTCTGAACGAAATGTAAAAATAAAAAAATAAAAATAAATTATTATATAAACTATTGCTGTAATAATAGGATTCCTTATACAGTACTCATGAATATATTCAATGTTTTTCTCAATTAAATGCTTTCAAACTTATATAATAATGACATTTATTCAACAATTATAATATAATGAGAAATATTATTGAGATTTTAAAGTAAGAAATGATATTTGTATTAAAAATGTCAAAATTAGAATTAGTTTTCATTTGTTTCTTATATTTGTGCCCTATTTTGCTGTGTATTCAACGTATTCAATGCTTAGCAACAAATCGTATCATAATTATTGAATTTGATGTGAATGTAGTTTTGAAGCAAAAAATAAATATTAATTCATATAATTATAAAATTTATAATTGATTTTGTTTTTGTTTTATATAAAAATTGTTTTTATTTTCGAAATATTTTATCAAAATATATATCGATTCAATGAATCATTGAATAAATGTTGTTTAACAGTAAAAATAAATGTTTTCAAAAGTAATTAATAATATAGTGGAGACATAGACGACAATGTCATTCATATCATGAGATCATTTATTTTCGAGAATTTCTCTCTTTATTCAAAGATAATATTTATCGAAATGTTAGCAAAATATTGAACTAAACAATCATTTTGACAGTAATGCTAAGCATTGGTAGAAAGTGATAGATATCTAACTTAGACCTCAACTGAAAAATGTTGTTTTATTGAAACAAAACTCTAAATAATTGCAGTTTTGTATTAGTAGTCGATTTCAATGAATAAACAAAAAACGATCGCTTTCTAAATCAATGACTTTAATTAATGTCAATTAAAACCTAATCAATAATTTTGTTATCATTGAGTGAAATGATTTTTTGAAATATTTTTGTGATTAACAAACAAATACCAATTCAAAGGAAGTTTATTCACATGTTTTACGATAAGGAATTTAAAGGAGAGTTTGTTATTAATAGACTATTAAAACACATGTTTATATCGCTTTGAAATGCTTAACAAAACACAAATTTATGATAAATAATGTTATATTGATTTTGAAAAATTATAGCTTTTCTAACATTTTTATTGATTTTATAATTTTCAATTAAAGGCATTATTTTATCTAATTTTTAAATATGAAAGAGATTTACATAAAAAACAGATTTTTAATCGACTTTTAATAAGTATGAAAAATGTTTGAAATATGAGATCTAATGCTGTATTGTTTGCATCAATGACTACATAATTGCAAAACTAATTGAAAATAACACGAATTTAAATAAGTTTTCGTTAAATGTTTATATATTTGCTAATAATTATTGGAAAAATTACTCATAATATTAGAAAGTATTCAAATATTATAATAATCAGTGAATTCCATACAAAATACCGGATTCCCTATATTTTGCTTTTGATTTCAGTGCCGGAAGCACTCGATTCTGTTTCCGCTCTCATCTCATATAGCATTGGCTTTTGATTAAAGCTTTGCATATAATTAATTAATTATATTTTGGACTTTTTTATACAAACAGTGGATATCATTGAATTGAATCCCAAATAATTCTTATCGCAAATTTAAAACGTGTTTTATATCCAGTTGAGACAATTCTGGGAACTATTGCACGTTTATTAGGCATTTGAATCACCCTTTCAGTGATAAGGGGTGAGAACAGAGTCAATATTGATGAACCAATCAATTAAATATGTATATCATTATCTCATAGACAGACGAGTCTAATGATTATGAGTTCCAGACATGAAATGTGAAATCGATAGAAAGTATAATAAAAAGTGAAACAAGTAATGCAACCATAGATTCAACCGTAGATTCAATGCTATTCTCTATATCTATTAATGAGAAACCACTCAAAACGGATACCGAGTTAACAACGCTTTAACAATAACTAGCAATGAGTGGAAGGAATGACCTTTTTTTTACTCCACTTCTCTGTATTTATCGTTGAGAAAAAAAAATTTTTGTTCAAAAAATATTGTTAGACTTATATCAAAACAGTGATCATCGAAGCGATAAATTGATGTCTTTTTCACAGCTATGGCAAGATTGACAAAAAAGTGACTTTCCATTCACATAGTTATCAATGCTTTCATCTAAATATAGAAACTTTTTCTCTATTTATTATCTCTCTTTAAACACAAATAGTGTTGTAATCGATGTCATCGCTAAATAGGTTTATCTGATTTCGTCTCTATTCTTGACAACTCA
Organism: Quadroppia sp. Gr-Ori-00064; assembly: GCA_034700825.1. NCBI lineage: Eukaryota > Metazoa > Arthropoda > Arachnida > Sarcoptiformes > Quadroppiidae > Quadroppia > Quadroppia sp. Gr-Ori-00064. The sequence goes on along the minus strand of JAQIXR010000176.1, from coordinate 7,234 downwards.
TTTGTATAACTTGTGGATTGACTACCAGTGCCAACAGTAAGGAATAGAATTCAATGATAGAACTGGTATTTCGTGACATAAAGTGTGTAATTAGGATTGAAAACGAGAATAAGCCCTAAATCCACAACCGATTCATAAAACTTTTCGTTTATTTATGTCTAATGTCTGGACTTTAAGTCAAATGTTTGGTTCATATGATGGCCACCGATGAAAGAGAGCACTGGGATATCACTCATGACATGGGCACTGGTATTAATACAGAGTTGTCTTTTTACGGGTATGGGTTTGAAAGACTAGTGCAGTGCAGACACTGTCAGACAGGAAGCGGCAGATTGTGTGCAACATTGGGTTTGCATCACTACTACAGCCCCACAACGACAACACTATTCACTCGTATGAATATTCCCAGAGTCTGTCAAACAGTCAAAAGCATCACAAAAACATATCTCAAAAACACTTCACTCTTGTATTAAACAATTTTTTCTTTATATAATTAATTGAAAACTATTGCCATAATAGAGACCAATAGAGAGAGTCTTCTTTAAACCTACTTTCCATTAGATTAATATAGTATTGAATGACAAAATGTTTTGATTTCCTCATTAGAACAAAGAAATCAAAGCAATGAACTTTGGGACAGGAGGTTAGGCACTACGATAGACATGTTTAACATTATATTTTTTGTTATATTTTTATCAACTTTTCATTAAAAAGAATATAATTTTGATTTTCAAAAGTGATTAACAATTGAAGGATTGGTTCATATTTTGTTAAGTTTGGGTCAAATGAATCAATTGATAAGACTTTGCACTAAAACCTTCAAATATATCGCATGTGATTTCACAAAAAATAATATTGAAATGAATTGTTTTATTTGAAATCAATTTATATTTATTATAACAACGAATATATTTTCAAAACTAAATCATAAAAACTTTGATTAAAAGTAAAAATTTGTAATGAATTAAATATGACTCAAAAAAAGATGAAATGTTTGACTAAATTATGAGATTTGAATGAAATATTGACTTAAACTTGTATTGAACATTGAAAGCATCAAGGTGAACACAATAGTAATTGGTGTAAAGTTTATTAAATGATCCGTTCGTTTATGAATAAACAATAAGTTTAACCAAAAATGTTTTTATCACTCATTTAGAGATTGTCTTCACTTGCGATCAGATCTCAAAATATTTTATTTTCTTATATTAAATATTGTTTTAATTTTCCAAAAATAATGATTTATTTAAAGGTTTTGTTTCTATTAGTGATATTGAAGACTAGTTTCGGTAATGATTTTGATTAGCATTTCAGACATTATAGTCATTTGATTCGTTTCAGTCAATACTTCCTGTCCAACAAACTTCTTTGACTGTGGGAACGGCAGATGTATCGCCGACTTCTGGAGATGTGACGGAGAGGACGACTGCGGCAATTGGGCCGATGAGCACAGCTGTCATGACCTTGAGATGAGACCAACCGTAACGCAATGTCCACTTAATCACAGCCATTGCAATGATAGTCACAACACATGTGTTCCCAATAAATGGATTTGCGATGGAATGGAAGACTGTTCTAATGGTTGGGATGAGAAGAACTGTGACATCGCTTCGGCCAAATGTGACGGCTTTTTGTGTGAAGACTTCGGATGTATTCCTTTGAGATGGAAATGCGATGGCATTCCTGACTGCGACGATGGATCAGATGAGTCGAAATGCCCTAAACCTAAGCCGACAAAGATTTGCGATAAAGAACACGGATATTATCAATGCCTGACAGGAGAGTGTATTTCCCATACGAAGGTCTGCGACAATCACAAGGACTGTCCGCAGGGGGACGACGAAGGCATTGAGTGTCGACCCAATGGTTGCCATACAATAAAGTGCTCCCAAATGTGTTTCATCGCACCGGAAGGTCCGCGATGTTATTGTCGAAAAGGGTTTACCATCGATAAGGACAACACGACATGTATTGACGAAAACGAATGCTTACAAAACAAAGTGAATGGTCTGTGCAGTCAGTCCTGTGTCAATCTGGACGGTGGGTATAAGTGTGGCTGTTTTGAAGACTACCAATTGGTCAACAATAAGAGTTGTGTTGTTAAAGATGGCGAACCTCTTCTCCTCTTCACCAACAGTGAAGGTATTCGTGGACTTTGGCTCAGAAGTGGTCGATATTTTCCAATACATCACTCTTTGAGAAAAACTGTTGGAATCGATTACTTGGGTTCAGAGGAAAGAGTATTTTGGGTGGATTTGGATAAAAGTCTTTCCGGTGTTTATTCGGTTGATATTTCGGGCGAAGAATTCGAACCAATTGTCACAAATGGTCTCAAAAGTCCTGAAGATCTGGCAATTGATTGGATCGGACGAAACATATACATCACTGACTCAGAACTCAATGCAATAGTTGTTTGTAGTCTAGAAGGAGGTATCTGTGCCTCAAACCTATGGAGAAAGGTGGATCTGCCCAGGGGTATTGTCGTGAACCCCTTAAAAGGTATGCTGTATTGGACAGAATGGGGAAAGAATCCGGGAATATATGAGTCAGGAATGGACGGAACGAAACAACAACACCTGATCTCAACGGAAGTGGTTTGGCCTAACGGACTGGCATTGGATGTGTTGACGGACAGACTGTATTGGACTGAAGCAAAGATCGGAAAAATTGAATTTTTTGATTTGGAGACAAAACAGCGAAAGACTGTCATCGAAGACAAAGTGTTTCATCCGTTTTCTTTGGCTGTGTTTGAAGACTGGATCTATTGGAGTGATTTTGTGACCTATTCCTTAGATATGGGCCATAAGTTTACAGGTCATAACCAGACGACTCTTCTTAGAGAAATGAATGAACACATAATGGGTGTCCATGTCTTCCATCCCCTGAGCCAGAAGTCTGCGTATAACCCCTGTTGGTCTCACCTGTGTTCACATATGTGTGTCTTAGGCCCCCTTAAAAGCTATTCCTGTGTCTGTCCGGAACACTTGGTTCTAAGCAAAGACGATAAGACATGCGTTGAAAAGTCTGACAACCCTTTCCTTCTGTTGGGTGTCGGACAAGAAGTCTTTAAACTGTATTCGGAAGCGATTGGAAACGATGTGATGATTGACATTGAAATACCTAAAGGGCTAAGAGTTGGTGACATCGCTTACGACTGGAAGACTAAGACATTATTCATCTTTGACGCCAAAAAACTAGTCATCGGTTCTCTTAATTTTGAAAAGACTTTTAGTAATTGGATTCCATTGATAACCGAACGGTTGGATAGAGTGGAAGGGCTGACATATGACTCCCATACAAACAATCTCTATTGGATTGAAAGCAAAGAAGGGATTCTCGAAGTCTCGACAGCAGATGGAAAGTCACGCGCTTTGGTTATGAAGGACTTGGATAAACCTATCGATTTGGCACTACATCCAGAGCACCGGCGTATGTATGTCGCAATAATGGGAGATAAACCTCATATTCTCGTTGCCGATATGGACGGCCAGAACCGAAAAGTGTTGATCGCGTCGAAGAATGGGTTTCCGATATCCCTATCCATAGACAATATTAATGAAAAACTTTTTTGGGCGGACCCTAAGAATGGTATCATTGAATGGTTGGATCTGTTTGTCCCCAAAGAGCACGAGTCGCGCAAAGGTGTGGTTAAGCGAAATATCGGACACGTTATGTCTATCGCTGTCCACAACAAGAGCTTGTTTTGGACGGATATGGACTCAGATGTCATAAATCACGAGACAATAGATTCTTCACAAACTGTCAGACATTCGAAGTTTACAATTAATGTCAAACACAGAGGAAAGAGTGAGAAGAAGCTCTTAATAGCATCTCCAGAGCACACACCTATAAGCCCATGCCTTCATTTAAAAGGTGGTTGCGGTCATATTTGTCTTCTTGGACGATATGGTCCGACCTGTAAGTGCTCTTTTGGTTATGAACTTCAAAGCGATGGACAGTCGTGTGAAAAGAATTCTGAAATGAAAGACAATAGTGTTCTTTGTGTCGATTGTGTGACCAAAGACTTGGAAGACTCCGAAGAATCAGACATTGGTTTCATTCCATTCGAGAACTCAGTCGAAGATGACTTGAATTGGTTTATGGGTAATGAAGACGAAGAAGTGGACCGAATATTCAGGGAATTTGATAATCAATATAAAGGTAGTGACCATTCCGTTAATATGACGACACATACCGGGGCTAAAGTGTCCGAAGAAGACCTCAAACAACACTTAATAAATAATTCAAAGAATCGACAAAAAGACAAAACACATGAAAAGCATATCAAAAGTGAAGTTAAATCTAAAAACAATACCAAAAATGTCATACAATTGTCCAAAATCGGATCCGAAGCCAAGTCTGAACCCAATACTAATTCAAGGAATGGTTGGTTGACATTATTCGTGGCCGTTGTGGTTGTGATCGCAGTTGTGTTGATTGTCTTCATTATAATAAAGAAAGACAACTACAGGTAATGTCTTCACTCATTCACTATCATATGAACACAATTTATACTATTTTTTATGATTCCATTAAATACAGTGAAGTGAGAAATGTCTTATACAGAAGAGGGGATCAATTGAAAGGAGCGTTCATTAACTTCCAAAACCCAATGTTCAGAAGCATCCCGAAGACCGACGAAGAGGAACCACTCAATGATGATGAAACGAAGAGTCTTTGCGAAGACAGATATTAAGTTATAAATAGTTTTTATTTTTTATGTATTTTTTATTTTGAAATTCTGTACATATTTTGCATTTAATTTAATTTATAACAAAGTATTTATTAAAATTAATTTGATTTTATGACTAAATTATTCTTCATTTTTAGTTCTCATATCGGAAAAGGTGTTTGAATTTCATTCACATTGTTTGAAGATATAATAATTCACTGAAATTTTCAAAATTGAATTTTCGACGCCTTTTATTAGCTTTATATATATCAGAGAATAATATTATTTTCAATTTTAAAGACAAGAAAAGTATATAATAAATGCAATTAATTGATAGCTTTGAACGTATTTTTTATTGAATTTCTTGTGCTCTTTACATATTGTCCGGTTTTTCACTATAAAGTCATTCAATATAAGCCTTATATTTATTATTAGACATTAGGACAAGAATTGAAATTAATTGAAATAAACGCAAACTATAATAAAATGAAAACATATTCTCTAATACTTTGTTTTTCAGTGCATTAGACGTACATTAAATAAGAATTTCAATGTTTTTCAATGTTTATAAATGTTTGAAATTTAATATATATTTCAATTATTATGGATTAAATGGAAATAATATATACAACTATTGGGTTGGGATGTGATGTGGGAAGTGATGTCTTGTTGAACGAATCAGTATAAGGTGAACAGGTATATAAGGCAGGTATCACATTGTAATTGAAAGATAGGCTCTGAATGTAATTATGTTTTTATACTCATGTAATCAAAGCTTGGATTCAGATTTTGATCAATAAATTGTTGGGATTTTGTCCACAAGTCATGTATTCACTGATAAGTGATATGAAGTCGATTGAGATTAATGTTATGAATGTGTGGTTAGAAGTGATGTCATCACAAGAATCGCATTTCGATTGCAAGTGAGATGTAATTCAGATATAAATTATTAAATGCATTCAATGAAGAATAATGTCTTTCATGACATTCTTTACGACTTTCCTCTAAAAATAAATGCTTTCAAACTTAAATTCATTAATAATTACGGCATTCATTGTGTTAATGGAAGTACTTTTACGACTGTTTAATCAATGAATGAATAATTCAAAAAATGTAAAAAATTATTCTATTCTATAGAGACCGAAATTTTTAATAAATTTTGTTTTAATAGTTTTTTGAAAAAATGTCAAAATATTTTCAATGCATACATGATTTGAGGACAAACTAATCATTAAATTATTGGTTATTTATTCATAAGTAGAGAATATTTCAATAAAATGAAAAATTCTTGCGATTCCTCACTATCTGTCCGACGTTAAGACAATAAACATTTCGTTTATAATGAATAACATTTTTATAGAATTTGAAATCAATAATAAAATGTGAAATGTTTTTGAATTTATTGCAACGTTAAACAAGATTTGTTGAAATGACTTCAATTGAATTTGAACTCACAATTCAATTGACATTTATTGTCATATTCTTTCGAAGTCATTTCATGTCATCGATTCTGCATATAATATGAGTGCAAAGTATTCGTAAATTTAAATATTATAGTGAATGGAAGGGACAGATAGTGCGGGTCAGCACTAGATTATATTTATTATGAATGTCTTGAAGTTATTTTTGATTTTTATTTATGACATTATTTACAGAATTTTTCATTTAATATATTAAATACATTTGACTCGAGTTTTAGGTCATTAGATATGAAAAATCAGTGCATTATATGATTATCTGATATATAGAGTGAGTCTAACATTCCTTTGAAATCAATGTTAATAAATATTTAATTACACTACTGAGCTCACAGCACCTGTAGTCAAAATTTCAGTCACGAAAAATTAATTCAAAATTCACTGAATTTGAAATGTTTTCGAGAAATACTAATTAAAAATATTTCGTTAAAATGCATTTAAGCCAAAACTAAGTGATTGTAAAGAATTATATGAGTTATTGTACAGAATATTCACTGAGAATATGATAAATATTTTTATGAATATAAACAATAGATCACTGAATAAGCAAAAAATGAATGATATATTTACTGGTCGTGTGTTTTAAAGAATATATAAATGTATTGATTATTTGGTGATTCAGTATTGGAGTTGAGATTGAATCCCAGCCCAAACTACGGCGCGTACAGAGACAGGGCCTGTACTATCTTCGGGTCTTGCTTTGAGCCTTCTTTGAACTCTTCCAGAGTTAGTTTGTTGTCTTGATTCTAGACATGAAGACAAATATATAGTGAATGTATTGGACATTGAATTTCAATTCATATCGATTTTTGTTAACAAAATAGAGATAAAAAATGTTTACTTTTAAACAAATTTAGATTCAATTTTAGATTTAAATTCAGAGCAAAACTAATGTCAAATGCATTGAAAACATAAACACATGATTAATATTCACTAAACCTTTGCTGAAATAATGTATTTACAAAACAGTTTTTGAAATTTTTAACGAAAATAAATCTTTATTTTATTAACATTTTTGTTCATTTGATATAAAAGACGAGAGAGAGAGAGAGAGAGAGAGAGAGAGAGAGAGAGAGAGGGAGAG